>JAAGKR010001528.1:23992-93207 GCA_011419295.1 Clarias macrocephalus | reverse complement strand
TCTCCCCCCCCCCCCCCCCCCCCCCCACCACCACCAATGTGACCTCATATAAGTATGAGTGATGAGATTATACATTACCTGAGGGATATTTCAGCTGGGGCATTAACGCACACACACACACACATATGATGAAAACACTGAATGAAAACCCGTGTCCGTTACAAGTAAAGTCCAAGTTGTGCTACAAGTCAACAGTCCTCTTCTACAAGCTGAGGCATAATGTCAGCAGCTCAGAGTCAGCAGTTCACAATCGATAGCTCAGAGTCAGTAGTTCAGAGTCAGCAGTTTGGAGTTGGTAGCTCAGAGTCAGCAGTGTTCAGTCAGTCGCTCAGAGTCAGCAGTTCAGTGTCAGCAGTTCACAGTCAGTAGCTCAGAGTCAGCAGTTCAGAGACAGCAGTTCACAGTCAGTAGCTCAGAGTCAGCAGTTCAGAGTCAGCAGTTCAGAGTCGGTAGCTCAGAGTCAGCAGTTCAGATTCGGTAGCTCAGAGTCAGTAGCTCAGAGTCAGCAGTTGTCAGTAGCTCAGAGTCAGCAGTTCAGAGTCAGCAGATCAGAGTGGATAGTTCAGAGTCGGTAACTCAGAGTCAGCAGTTCAGATTCAGCAGCTCTTTGGACTTCAAGTCGACTCAAGAGCAGAGTGGTGAATCAAAACAGCTGTTTTCAAGTCAAGTCTCAAAGTTAGCAAGTTCCAAACCGTTTCCTAAGTCAGCAACAATCAAAACCACATTTTATGATGAGTAAGAAGATTACAGAGTCCGAGTCAGGTCACAAAGGCAGCAGCTCTCGAGTCCAAGTCTCATCTAAAGTCAACAACTTTCTAGTCATTGGCTCATAGAGGCTTAGCCTATGAGCCTCTGCAGCTCTTAAATGCAAGTCTCGAGTCAGTGGCTCCGACAGTCAATCAAGTCTGTCAGTGACTCGCACTAGTCTAGAGTCTAATTCAACCAATTCGTGGTAAGAGCTCACAGAGTCGGGTGACAATGCCAGCAGCTCTCCAGTCCAAGTCAGCAGCAAATTCCAGCCAGCAGCTCGAGTCCAAGTCAAGTCACAAGAGCTCAGGGTCAAATCAGACGCAGTTACCTGGCCCTGGACGTTCATGACGACCACAGTGCTGGTCCGGTTACACACCACAAAGTGCTCCGGGTTCTTGGGCACCAAAACCACATTGTTAACTGTAATGTCAGATCCTTCTGGAACATCGGGAGTTTTGATGGTGATGGTGCATTCTGCTGTGTTTACGTTCCATATCTGAGAGGCAGAGAATCAGTATTAATTCCCCAGAGGAGGGGAGGAGAGGAGGGGAGGAGGGGAGGAGAGGGATGTAATCGTCCATCAGGGTCTGTATGCAAATGTAATGCAGATTCACCTTCACCGTGCCATCTGCTGAGGCGCTAACGGCAAACTGGCCGTTGTGTGAGAAGATGACATCATTTATGCTGGAAGTATGACCTTGGAACTCCTTCAGCATCTTTCCTGATTTCAGTCCGTGGAGTCTGATGGATTTAAACAGTGATTAGTCCATGCAAACGCAAGATACCCAACAGCCATCTTTATATTAAAACCTACTCATCTGCTTTTGTGGCCGTGTGGCATTTATGCGTTGAGTCATGCGCCATGCACATCTGATTCAGACTGAAGGGCTTTTGTGCTTCAATAAGAACCCAATCACTAAACTAATCATTCCTTCCTGCCTTTTTTCTCTCTCTCGCTTGCTTAGAAACTGACGTAGCGAAGCAGCTGCATCCGCCAGAACCATCTCGCTTTCCTCAGATAGGAATAGAAACATGCTATCTTTCTTTCTTCCTCCTCCGTTGCTGGAGTGCACGTGGAAAATCAGAATTCCTTCCACCCACCCACAGACACACACAGACACACACAGACCAAGCGCCTAGCACTGATTCTGCAGAACTGCTAACGTCAGGCTGGTTAGTGAGAGACAGCGAGAGAGGGTGACGCTCAGATTCTGTTTGTCTTCAGTGTAGAACCTGTTCATCACTGGATAGGTTCCCTCGTTTAGAGAAAAGCAGGAGAGGTAAAGGTTCAACAGAAGCATCATCCAGAAACCTAATGCTGATCAGGAACGCTTCAATTCTTCTACACTGTGACTACAGAGAGGCTGCGACTCCACTCCTGAAATTGAATCCCTGTAAAATCCCATTTATACATCTGTTAGCATGACCTGATTATCCTATTCATGGTCCAGAGAGAGGGTTTTGTGTTTATTCTGTGCTAAGGTCTCTTGTCCTGATGCACCTACATGTCACATGATGCTCTACACAACCAGGAACTCGGTTAAAAATATATATATATAAAAAAAAACTCTTATCCTTTTTACACTGCAACCTGAAAATACATCATTAGAACCTGCAATGTTTGTTTCAACACCTACAGACCCACATACACACCATCAGCTCAGACAGACTACACACACACACACACACACACACACCGCAGCAAAGGTAGAGCAGACTGGTAAGAGAAGCGAAGTGACTCCCAGTGAGATCCAGATTGTCCTTCCAGCATTTTACACTTAGTAGAATTTCTGAGGAAGAAATTAACTCAGCCAAAGAAATGAATGAGGGAAGAGATGTGTGTGTGTGTGTGTGTGTGTGTGTGTGTGTGTGTGTGTGTGTGTGTGTGTGAACCTGATGATATGGTCAAAGGAGCCGCTGAGGAGCTGACCGTTGTCCCTGCTGAAGCAGAGGCAGGTGACAGCTTTGCTGTGGGCGCGCTCGAATTTGCGCAGACACTGACCGTTACGAATCCTCCAGAGCTGGAGAGAGGAGACACGACCATGTCAAAAATAACACACACACACACACACACACACACAGACACACACAGACACACAGTATCAGCCAGATTTTGATAAAGAATGAAGTTAGAGAGAGTATAATGCTGGATTGGGGGTCAAATTCGGTATTTGTAAATTGAAAAGAAATAACCATTGAGAAAAGAAATAGTTGAGAAGAATATGGACAGACATGGACTGTGTCAATAATAATAATAATAATAATAAAAGGGATTATAACAGACGGACACTCTGAAAGCCCTTTTAAATTGGAAGATACGTCATTGATGTCCCTCATGAACACTGAAATGGAGTCTGAGGTGGAAGTGAACTCTGAGATGGAGATGGAGATCAGATTGGAGCTTGGGGTGAAGGTCAAGTTGGTACTGGTGGTTGAGCAGGTGATGGAGGTGGACGTCTGGGTGGAGTTGGGGGTGAAGGTGAAGGTGGAGATCAGGTTGGAGATCCGGTTGGAAGTTGGGGTGGAATTGGAGATCAGGTTGAAGGCTAGGTTTGAGGTTAAGGTAGAGGTAGAGGTGGCCATGTGGTTGGAGGTTGGTGTAAAGTTGGAGATCAGGATGGAGATCATGTTGGAGGTTGGAGTAGAGATGGAGATGGAAACCAGGTTGGAGGTTGAGGTAGAAGTGGAAGGTGGAGATCAGGTTGGGGTTGAGGAAGAGGTGAAGGGGAAAATCAGGTTGAAGGTTAGATGATGGAGGTGGAGACCAGGTTGGAGATTGAGGTAGGATTTGAGGTGGAGATCAGGTTGGAGGTTGAGGTGAAAATCAGGTTGAAGGTTAGATGGTGGAGGTGGAGATCAGGTTGGAGGTAAAGGTGAAGGTGAAAATCAGGTTGAAGGTTAGATGGTGGAGGTGGAGATCAGGTTGGAGGTAGAGGTGAAGGTGAAAATCAGGTTGAAGGTTAGATGGTGGAGGTGGAGATCAGGTTGGGGGTGGAGGTGATGTACCTGTATTTTTCCATTCTGAGCCCCGGACACCAACATCTCGCTGTCGTGACTCACCGCCAGGCAGAGCACCGCCTCATCCATCATCATGAAGTTATCCTGAGCCTGATACTTTAAATCCTACACACACACACACACACACACACACACACACACAATCAACAGAATTCTTAATAATATTTAATGTGACTTGTTCATTAATATTCCTTAAATCTACTATAACATATTACATATTATGACATATTCATTCATATTCATTATAAACAATTTTATTTGAAGGATTGTTTTTAAATGTACAGTTATTATTACAGTTATTATTACACTTTTACACCAATTTTTAACAAACAGAAAATAACTCATTTACATGAATAACTTTTCAAAGTTCCAGTTTTTATCATTATTACTTTATTTTATTTTAAAGCTTAATTTCGACACAGTGTGTGTGTGTGTGTGTGTGTGTGTGTGAGTGTGGCGCGGGTGAAGGTGTAACGGCGGTAAACACACCTCCGCGTCCCCCAGTGCGCTCTACTGTAAAAGTGAGAAGTCGGCCGCGTTATTTCTGGTGGTTGGAGCGCGCGTGCGGGACAGACGTCAGAGACGCTCAGGGTGACCCACATAACACACCTCCGAGGTTCACTCCAGAGAGAGGACGAGCGCGGAACTAACCGGGAAAGTCTGTGTGTGTGTGCGCGCGTGTGTGTGTGTGCGCGCGCGCGCGCGCGTTTTATTTCTAAAAACATACTTTAATAGGTTGATTCCTGACATTACAGAATAGTGGATTCTAACAACAGTCTGCACACACACACACACACACACTGCTCTTACACAGCTATCGTAATTCACTTTTTTGTCGTTTCAACATTCAGATAAGAGATTCAGACACCGAGGTGTGTGTGTGTGTGTGTGTGTGTGTGGTTATTTTCTAAATTATTATAGAAGTTCTGACTTGATCCTGAGGTCAGCATTTATTAGCAGAAGTCGGTCTCTCAGGTGTGTGTTTCAATTAATTCATGTTTTTCTTCCTCTTGCGTTTCAAATGGGAGGAGCAATAAAATAAAACTTCGTCAGTGTAATTTCCATAAGCAAACTGTTATTTTACTGAAAACAACTAAAAAACTTAAAGTGCTTAAACTCGCACAAGCTGTTTGACACGCGCTGTGTTTACAGAGGAGAATTCAAAGTATTTCAAATTTCTAAATAGAATTGAAGCTTCTGTTCAAAGGAGTTTGATGAGGAACATTCCGTCGTCACCTTGCAGATTTTCCCGGTGGTGTAATTCCAAACCTCGATGAATCCGTCCACTGATCCCGTCATCAGGTACTGACCATCCGGACTGAACCGAGCACACTCCACATGAGACTTCGGCCCAAACTGTAACACACACACACACACACACACACATTTACTCAGAGCTGTGGTTAATTAGTGGGACACATCAATATTAAAATGTTTTATTTAAGTCGGTGGTTCTCTGGTCCTGGCGCTGACGGCGTGTAGTTTATATGTTAAAATATATAAAATAGTTTTACTATGTTAAAGGTTTACATAAAAAAAACATGAATTAAAACTACAAATAAAATATATTTTATCTTAATGCATCATCAAGGGTCGACATTTTATGAATAAATGTATATACAAGAGAAAGTAATCAAATAATAAAGCATTTAAAATTCTTGAACAAAACAAGTCTTAAAATAAAACGTCAACCTCATTCTTCCTCTAACAATAAGTTTGTTTAAATGTGATAAAACTAACTATCAGGTGTCGAGTGTAATATAATAAGTTCATTATTTAAATTGTCTTGCAATTTGTTTACAGTATAGTTTATTTATTATTATATTTATGATTTATTAATTTCCTCTCTAATTATTAATTCAGCTCCGATATTAGCAGCCTAATGCAATTATTCTATTTATTTGTTTGTTTGTTTGTTGGTGTGTTGCAGGATGTTTCTGAGCTAAAACATTAAAATAAGAAGCGTTGGACTTGCTGACTCTGCACTGACGTAACCTCAGTTATAATAATAATAATAATAATAATAAATATATTCTGATGAATTACCTGCCGGATCACGCTGCACTTGATATTAAATTATAAACTTATTAAAATATATTAGAGCTGAGAAGACTCGTGCGCCGCTCAGCACTGTAATCACTTCTTATCCTTGTGTGTGTGTGTGTGTGTGTGTGTGTGGGCGAGTATAAGCTCTGGCCACCAGAGGAAGTGTATTAGCATTAAGTTAGCACACACCCACACCATAATCATGCTGAGGGTGAAAGGTCAGATGTGTTGGTGGGCGGAGCTTCCGTCACCCCGAGGCCGTCAATCAGGAGGCGCAGTGAGTTACCACGGCGACCATCTGAGCGAGGGGGCCTCAGGCCTACAAAACAATTATGGCACTCCGTGTGTGTGTGTGTGTGTAGTGACAAGATATTTAAAAAATCACTCAGAATAAAAGTCTGTTTAAAACCAAATGCAAACAGGTTTTTATACATTGTTGTGTTAAAAGTGTTTTAGTTATCTGGTGTCTGTCTCCTCTGAGCGGCAACATGGTTCCTGCACGCCGTCTAGCCGTAAACACCTGCTGTCTGAATTTTATTTTTACTTATTGCTTATTGCTGTATAAGTCCGGGTCAGGAAACTGCAGCGATCCTTTAAACCCACATTAATGAATTCCTGCTGTAAGGTTCAGCAACTCATCTTCTGTATAAATCATTAATTTATTCCTGCATGAAAGCTGCAGCTCATCTCCTCTACACTGGTAGGCTTCACTCCCCGGGTTCAGGAGGTTAAAGACCTGCTCCTGTAGCGGCTCCTCTGTCTCGAGGCTCCTCGGCCTGGGGCGGTTGGTGTTCTGTCACTCTACCTTGAGCAGATGGCTGAGCTGGGTGGGGAAGCGCTCCTCCTCCAGGTCCTTCATCATGGTTTTGCCCCGGAACAGGTCTATGGACATCCCGGGGGGCAGGAGACCCTGGTGCTGCTGCCACTTCAGGGACTGGAGGAGGGGACGGATAAAGACAGGACTACAGCAGAGGTTACAGCAGAGACGCGCGATGGGGAGTGACGTCGCGCTTCACTTACCAGCATGGCTAACGATCCGAACTGCCTCAGTGCTTTGGTCTCCTGCAGCCTGTAGAGAGCGCTCTCACACAGACGACCCTGCGTGGACAAGACGGAAAACCTCAGGCAGGGGTAATTAAACCTTCTGTTAGAGCTGGTTTAGTTTTTACCACTTAATCATTGGTGTAAGTGACAGACTGCAGACGGCACGAACTGGCACAGTCTAGACTGATCGACCACGCCCTGTCTGGGACTGACACCTCCTCAGATTAAACACTACATCTATCACTTAATAAGAGTAACAACAGGACGAGGGGGGCTTGGAAAAAATTTACTTTTTGGTTCCTGCTTTTTGTCCTTTTCCCTCGATAGATTAACATTTTTTTCCCTTAATGTGACCTCATGTAAAAAAAAAAAAAAGAGCTTGTTGCTTAGCGCTGATGTTTTCTCAAAGGGCGTGTCTCAGCAGTAGCTCATTTACATAAACACCGAAATGCCATGTTTGAAGGAGGAGTGAAACTGATTGATTTTAAGGAATAAATTATGCATTATCCGAGGGGTATTAAACATGCGCACACACACTCACACACACACACACACTGGAGGAGCTCTGAGATCTATACTAAGCTGTTAAATAAATAGATAAATATGGGGCCTTTAATCCACTGGTAATTAAAGGTATGAAGCTTCCTGCCGGATGAGAACCCACCTGCCCGAGCAGAGCCATGAGGCGAGACGGAGGAACCACACTGACCTCTCCGATCAGCGCCTGAGCTATAGCCAACCTGCTCTTCTCTTTACTGCTGCCTTCTGGGTAAACCTTCAGCAATACAGACAGACAGAGAAATTCAGTATTTAAATTAAGGCCGCGAGTTAGCAAAGACATGCCGTCTCACAAAACACATCTGGACGCAAAAAGGTTCCTGTCTTGCCAAAGTAGCAAGAGAAGAGCGGATAGTTTAAACCATACGCTGACTCCGCCCACTCATTAGAGAAACCCCACCTACTTTCATGCAGTATTACAAGTTTACAAACCGTACGCTCGTATGATCCAGCGAGTTTAACACACGCGCACACACACACACACACACACACCCCTACCTTACTGGGGTCGAAGGTCTTGTTTGTGAGCAGAGCGTCCAGCTTGGCGTATCGTTCAGGCTGTGTGTGTTTCAGCATGATCATGGGGTCCGTCTGAGTCAATAAACAACCCGCCGCTCCCAGCTCCTTCAGCTCGATCAGCTCCAGTACCACCTGGTGGGAAATATCCAGAGATAAGCAGATCGTGAGAGGAGCAGGGGACCGTCTTCATGATTACAGCAGCAGCTCCCGTACACACACGTCCTCACGGTTAGAAACGTTCCTGACCTGCGCGGTGTTTAAATACATTACTGTACACACGTCTTAAATCTCTTCATCCATCACCATGGGGAGAAAAACAAGAAGATTCCTGAGGATTAGTTTGATTAAGACGTCCTGTTAAGCACAATTAAATCTGAAGCCTTTGAGAATCTCCTCCTGCACTGGATCACTGAGGCTGCAGGACGTCTGATCAGAAACGACAACCTGCACTAAAGTCCGTCCTGAAAGAATCCAATAAACTGAGTCTCACTGGAGACCAGGATCAAGCACTTTGGACAGAAACACCAGAAACACATTACGGAAGAAGCAGGACTTGTGAAACACACACACAGAGTTGTGAGATGCAACATCGGAGTCTCAAAACTGAAAGATAAAAGGTTCCTATCTGCCTGTGAGGCGCGTGTACTGGAGCTGAGTCGCGTCCCTGAGCCCCTCACCTGCTCGTACAGGTTAATGAGCAGCTCGTCAGGGAGTTTCAGGTGCTGGATGGCTCGCAGCACAGCGTCCCAGCGGCCCGCGTTCACGTCCTCCACGAAGCTCTCGATGCTGTCCACTGTGTGCAGCGCCACCATGCTCTCCTCCTGCAGCATGGCCAGAGTGCGCGGCAGATTGTTCTCCTTCAGGTACTGCATGATCAGCCGGATCACACTGCCCCAGGACGACACACACACACACACACACACACAAGCTGTCAGCTGTCTCATCTAACCTTCATCTAACCTTCTGCATCATAAGTTTATGACCCACTCAAAGCATCTCTCACACACACACCTGTTACACTACAGACCAGTAAAGAGGAATACAGTGTGTGTAACGTAATAAAAAGAGAAGGAAAGAAAAAAGTAATATACTTAATTATTACAAATTTTATTACAAACTTTACTAAAAATTTTATATAAAAAATACAGCATAAAAAAGCATTATTAATCTCCATAAAACAAAATGAAAACTAAATGCAGTTTATGAAATATGAGAAGTACCTGAAGAATTCATTAAATAGTGATAACTACATAGAAGATTAATAATAATAATAATAAATGTATATATATTTCTCAAACCCCACGCAGCTGTAATTAACAAATTTCATATAAAGGTATTTATATTACATTAAATGTAATATATATGGATGCAACCGTCATTACATAATAGTGATAACTACATAAAACATATAATAATAATAATAATAATTATTATTATTATAGGAATATGAATAATATCATTTTGAAAATACATTTTAATATGCTTTCCATTTCTCAGACCACACACAGCTGTAATTACTCAATTTCCTACAGAAGGCTAAAACCTAAGAAAAAATTATGTATATTCGAAATGTATTATAAATGCATGTTACCATCATTAAATAATTATAATGATAACAATATAAAATATGGCTACAATAATAATAATAATAATAATAATAATAATAATAGTAATAACTGTATATAATATTTCTAATTACTTTTAATATGTTTTATTTTATTGTTTTTATTTCTCAAACCACACATAGCAATAATTAGCACTCTAAAACCACAAACAATTTAAAACAGTAAATGCAATTAAAATGTATTCAACTAAAATTTAGGTTTAATTTAATTTAATAGAAAATAAATCTGATTGAAATTCTCTCTCTCAGCTACCAGTTACAGTAAGTCACAGCCGCTCCTACACTACAGTACTGTTCACTGCCTGACTTCTCTGTGTGTGTTTAACCCGCAGGTAGCTGTAATGTAGTGATGGAGCTCCTGCAGCTGTGTGTTCCTCCACACTCTGCTTCCTCTCAGCTCCTCGTCTCCCTCCTCAGTGAGGAACAGAACCTCTTATTCCGGTCTAAACAGGTTTGTCTCCTCCGCATGTCAAACTCACAGCCATCACTCTGATCACACGGCGTTACAGAGCAGACGGAGGTCAAACTGAGGTCAGCTCTCACACAAACACACGGGCCATGAGTGAAGGGCTTCCAGAACTCACTATACACTCAACACTACACACTCCATGATGCCGCTATCTCGGTTCCTCTGTAGTCCGGAGCAGATCAGCATCATGTTTATTCCCATTCAGACGACTGTGGCAGGACCTCCAACATTCACACACACATTCACGCACAACCGGCAATTTGGGAACGCTTATTAGCCTAAGACTGCGGGAGGAAACCCACGAGCACGGGGAGAACACACACACACACACACACACACACACACACACACACACACACACCCCGAGGTGAGAATCGAACCCTCGACCCTGGAGGTGCGAGGCCACAGTGTCACACTTAGGTGTTAAAAAATGGTTAAACACCCATCAGACATCCATCAATTTATCTACAGATGTTTTCCCAAAGCTGCGGAACACACACACACACACACACACACACACACACACACACACACACACACACACACCTGACAGATGAGGGTTTAATGTGTGGAGTAATAAACCTGACACATAAAAACAACCTTTAATGATTCTGCGGCATGAACATGACATTTCAGTAACAGGTCGTTTCACACACACACACACACACACACACACACACACTCAGAGCTCTGACCTGAGGAGCATCACACAGGAGACGTGACTGACTCTACACCATGCATCAGAACAGTGCAGACACACACCAACATCACTGTTGCATCGCTTTTAATGCAAAGTTGCATGCATCCCACACACACACACACACACACACACACACACACACACACTCACTCACTCACTCACTCACACACTCACTCACTCACACACACTCACACACTCACACACACACACACACTCCTGTGCGCGAGACTCACTCGGCGGATTCCACCTCCAGCTCCATGGCTGTGATGAGCCGCAGCAGGAACACCAGCGCTCCTCACACACTCTATCTCTCTCTCTCACACACACACACACACACACTCACATCCTCCACCAGCGCTCGCCCTCGTGTCCGCGCGTCCCCGACACGTGAACGCGCCCCGTACACGTGCTACGGGCAGGGCGTCAAATTACGTCACTCGCTCGCTCTCTCTGTGCAACAATGTAACGGCTTTAAAGAGAAGGAGGAGGTGGGAGGGGGCGTGTGTGTGTGTGCGCGCGTGAAAGGGAAAGGGAAGGACACGCGCTCACACACCCACGCGCGCAGAGTGTGATGTAGAAATGTTGATGAGGTAATACACACGCTCGACGGCCACTTAATTAGGAACACCTTCGTACCGTATATTTAACATTGACACCAGCGTGATCTCTCTCTCTCTCTCTCACACACACACACACACACACCTGATTGAACCCCTCCCCCTCTCTGAGTGTATAATCTATTAAATCTCTGAGAGCCTGTTTAACATGGGCGTGGCTCCACGTGGCCCTGAACTGCAACGACAGCAGCACTTGAGCAGGAGGGACTCAGTGCAGCGGCATTTTTCCTGCACACATCCTGAATATCAATGTCCTGTTAAAGAGGAACCCGTCTCTCAGCGCCCTCTTGTGGTCAAACCGCGCAGCTTCACGCGTATTAAATATGTGAACACTGTACTGTACACAGAACCATTTACTTCAGTCTCAGCTCTGCTGACACCTGGTGGCCAACCAGCCGAATTACAACACGTGTACTGATCACTGAAATCGGGGTTGAGAGCAGAGGAGTATTTATCTCTCTAAACCCTCAGCTAAACCTGATCTTATGACAATTGCTTACACACAAAACGTCCCTCATTCCATGCTGGAGCCATAATGGGTGGCTTGGTAGTTAAGGTGAAAAAAAAAAGCTAACATGGCAGTTGCGCGCACAGACGCAGCAGCCCGGTGCTACACCTGCAAAATGTTTGGAGAGGCTGGTGATTGAGCGCATCAAGGATGTTATATCACACACTGGACCATTTCCAGTTTACATACAGAGCAAATAGATCGACAGAGGATGCAGTGGCTATTATGCTCCACTTTATGTTCGAACATCTGGAACAAAAAACACACATGCTAGGCTTCTCTTTATGGACTCTTGTTCAGCATTTAACACCATTAAGCCAAATACGCTCCAAATTAAACTAATTATGTAACTGGACTATGAGCTTTCTAAAAAAATTTACAGTGTGTGTGAGTAAAATAAACGCATATCAGCCATAGTGCGCATTAACACCGGGGTCCCCCAGGGATGTGTACTTAGCCCTTTACTTTATACACTCTATACATATGACTGCTGCGTATCCCTTCCTTCTAATTACATCATTAAATTCGCTGATGACATCACAGTGTAAGCCTCATCACTGACAATGATGAGTCCTCATACAGAAGGGACATAAAGCATAGGCAGCTTGGAGTGATGCCCACAACCTGGCCTTCATCATCAAGAAGACCAGGGAAATGATTGTGGATTTTCGTAAGGGCACAAACACCATCCACTTACCACTTACTATTGGAAATGAGACAGTAGAGAGGGTTAGCAGCTTTAAATGTCTTGGCCTAACTGTGACAGAAGACCTAATGTGGGGCAATAACTTCACCTCTGCCATAGGAAAGGCCCAGTGGCGCTTCTTCTACCTGAGGAAACTGAGAAGAACTAATATTTCTCAGCAGCTTCCGGTGAACCTTTAGCATTGTGCTATAGAGAGTGTGGACTCTTGGTGTGGTTTTCCAGCTGCACTAGGGCGGAACAACAGGCACTGCAGCGGGGAAAATCATCTGGACTAGACTTCTGGAGATGAGCATCATATACACGACACGCTGCTTTCATTGAGTGCACAACATCCTGAGGGATCAGCATCACCCTGCACATCACCTGATCCAGCTCCTGCCCTCAGGTAGAAGCTACAGGTCCATATGGGCCAGAACCACCATACTGCTGTGGGCTGTGAGGCAACAGAGAACTATCTCTGTCTTTTATATATATTTTTTACAATAGAGACAACAAAGTGCATGTGCAAATGTGGAATCAAGAGCATCAAAGTGACAACACGACACATGTCAATACTCTGTGGTGATGAGGCGAGGTAGTGGGAGGAGAAACAGTAAACCTACCGTAAGTAGCAGCAAAGATAAAGATAGTTTGTGCAAATTAGCAACTGATCAATATTGTGCAAAAGAGCATTTACAGGTTGGTGTGTACAATTGTTAGATGTGTTGGTTGGGTGTTTTATAATGTTTTGACATAGTCGAGTTAATCCGAGTGATAATGTGCATTTATCAGTCCAGTCCCTTTTGTTGAGGAGACAGATGACTTGAGGAAAGAAGCTGTTACACAGTCTGGATGTGAGGTCCAATGCTTCGGTACCTTTCTCCATATGGTAGGAGGGTGAAGTGTGTGTGAGGGGTGTCCCATCAACTACAATGCTGGTGGCTTTGCATATGCAGCGCGTGGTGTAGATGTCCTCAATAGAGGAAAGAGAGACCCAGATGATCTTCCCTGCTGCCCTCACCATCCTCTACCTCTATGTACTACTTTATACAGCCATTCTGGTTACTGCACTGCTGCACTATGGTTGCACTTTATTAAATGCCGGAAGATGATGCTCAATGATCTCGTTATTTATACTTTATTTTTAACAATGACATTAAATTGAATTGGACTTTGGAAAAGCAGGGCTGCAGTTCTAGCCCCAACACCACCACTGAGCAAGATCCTTCATCGCCTAATTGTAAATGATTGCCACAGAAATGACGGATGTACTTTATGTCCATTGGTCAATGTACCAGGTGGCAGGTAGACAGAACCATCCATCCAATAATGAGTTGGGAGAAATCAGTCTGGAAGAATGCACAGCTGCAGGAGCTTTATTATTTCATTACAGCTACCTTAAGGAATAAATAAACCATTAATGTAATCTGTTAAAGTTTGAGTTTAGGTAACACGTAGCCAAGACAGAAAATTAGAT
The DNA here is from genome assembly GCA_011419295.1 of Clarias macrocephalus. Classification (NCBI taxonomy): domain Eukaryota; kingdom Metazoa; phylum Chordata; class Actinopteri; order Siluriformes; family Clariidae; genus Clarias; species Clarias macrocephalus. The sequence continues at coordinate 79,192 of JAAGKR010001528.1, read as the reverse complement.
GAATATATTCTATTAAACTAAACTTTAATTATTTAATGACTTAAATTGTCATTTAGTAAAATTTTGCCCTTCATAGGAAATTAATCAGTGGCAGCTATGTGGGAGGATTTGAAAAATAAGTTAAAATAAAAATGAAAAATTGATTAAAACCATAATCTATATTGCTATCAATAGAATTAAAATAATTAAATCCTTTAAGTGAGTTTAATTTAAACAGTTTGTGTGGCATTACTCTTAGTAGTGACACTAAAAGCAGAATAAATACAAACACGAGAATTGAACAAAACCTTTGTGATGTTTTATTTATGATGTACAAGCATGTGGAGTTTTTATTTCTGGCTGGACTCAGATTTGGACTGGGAGGCTCTCAGGGAGGACAGGCGGCGTCTCTTGGCAATCTTCTCCTGACGTTTCTCTTTGGCCTCCTGTACAATAAACACACAGTGTTAGTTCATACTGGGTAAAGTCCAAACAGCCCTTTCATGCCACTCTGTTCCATCACACTCATTAAACATATGGTTCTAGATTGTTCTCCATGAGCAGGGAGAAAGCCTGGGCTCTAATCTCGTACCTTCAGCCTCTTGGCCAGCATCTTGGCGTACTCTGCAGCCTCGTCCTTGTTCTTCTGCGTACGCTGTCTCTTCAGGGCGATGCGGCGGCGCTTGTGCTGCAGCACACGGGGTGTCACCAAGCGCTGGATCTTAGGCGCCTTGGTCCTGGGCTTCTTACCTAATGAAGAATCGGGGTGGGTCCGGTGAGGGGGGGAAAAAAAAAAAAAAAAAAAAAACACCAGATACATCAGTATACAGTGACTAAATACAGAAACATTTAACTAAAACAGCTAAAGAAAGTTTACAGTAGGGGGAAAAAAAAAAAACTTATTTCCACGGCTTGTCCAAGACATCTGATTGGATTAACCTAATTAATCCTTAACTCTAAACACTCAGGACTGTCTAATTAACCAAAAACACCTTTTTTGCAGTCATCAGGTACTAAACTTATCTAAAACTTATTTCTTTATTAATGCGGGTGTGTAGGAGCGATGCAGTGCGACCAGCCGCATGTGTACGGGTCAGGTCGTTATCCGGATAGCAGCTCCGTTATCACTGTGGCAACACGCTGCCCCACCTTTAGAGCTACTGAACAGCCAGAAAGGGTCTACTTGTGTGCCGAGTCTCTCCTGACCACTACATGCCGCTACTCTAAACTCTCAGACTCACTCCTTAGGGTGTAAACGATACACTGAACCGGAACACTTACCTTCCTTAGTGAGGGGTCTGCGCACCACGTACTGCCTGACATCATCCTCCTTGGACAGGTTGAAGAGCTTGCGGATCCTGCTGGCTCTCTTGGGGCCCAGGCGGCGAGGCACAGTGCTGTCTGTCAGGCCAGGGATGTCCTTCTCACCTGTACACACAAAGTTCTTTTTTAATGCTACATTGTCAGAAATTCATAAAGCCAAAAGCACAAGAATCTAGTAGAGTGAAAGTTCTGAACAAACAAAATCTCAATACATCACAATGAATTTACACGATATACATTAGGATCACCAAAATTTTTATTTTATTTCATTTTTTTCACAGAAACACTACCAACACACTTTCTGTTGTGTAACTTCCCACGTTCAGGTTTTCCAACACCTAATTTTAAAACAGGATTGGCTGCTTAAGCAAAACTCGAAACAAACACTGCAGCACATCTTAGTAGGCGTTTCCTTCTTTATAAAATTCCCAGAGTACAAATCAGGACTCAAATGAAATCCAAAGAATCACATCAGGAGATAAACTACACTCCTACACCAAGATTACATACAAGCATCTGATTATACACACACAGTGGTGTCCAGTTCATGTATGAAAAAGACTCCTCATGCTCCCAGAACTGCTCTTACACACTGAATCATAGAGAAACTCCGTAGATGTGATGTCCTGGTGATTCAGTACATTCAGGTGGTCATGTGACTTCATTTTATTGCCACATAACGTTGCAGAGTCTCGACCTGAGCGGCCCCAGATCATAACACTGTCTTCAGAGGCTTGTACAGTGGACATTATGCATGATGGCTGCATCGCTTCATGCGCTTCCCTTCTTACACCGACACGCCCATCACTCTGGAATAGAGTCAATCTGGACTCATCAGGTCACATGACCTTCTTCCATCACTCCAAAGTCCAGTCTTTAAGCTCTCTAACAACCTGAAGCCTTTTTTTCTGACGAGTCTCACTAACAAGTGGTTTTCTTATGGACACAGCTGTTTAGTCCCAATCCTGCGAGTCACTCTTATTAAACCTGGCTCTGATTCCTACTGAATTTATTTATTTTCTTTAACAATGTGACATCACCTGGCGTTTACACTCAGTCAGAATGTTTTTCTAATCACATTTATTCCATGAAGTTGAGAATTTAACTCTATCCTTCTAGAGTTTAAAAATGTGTCGGATAGCTCTTAACTCAAACCGTCATTTTTACAGTTCTCTCTTACTAGTTATCTTTGAGATGTGAAAAATGTGAACCGATTGTCGGAGCAATGCAGTTCGACCAGCCATGAGGTGTGTGTACACGGGTCAGGTCGATATCCGGATAGCAGCTCCGTTATCACTGTGGCACCATGCTGTCGCCCCTTTAAAGCTACTAAACAGCTAGAAAGGGTCTACTGGTGTGCTCACTCAGACGTCACACACAAACACACATATAGTCAACCCAGAGTTCCCAGCCTCAGTCGTCCATGGATTTTTTCCATAGAACCTAACTAAATTGTTTGCAGAAAGTTTTTTCCCATTGTGTACTTTTTAAACTGTTCCCTTTAGCACAACACCCCAGTCTGAAACACCTTACCCTTCCTGACAATGACCAGGTTCAGGACGCTGAGGTTGGCGTCGACGATGCAGCCACGTACGGACTTGCGTTTGCGCTCTCCGGTGCGGCGGGGTCTGTAGCACGAGTGACCCTTGCTGAGGAGCAGGCGCACACGGCCATTAGTCAGAACGCCCTGCTTCATGGGGAAGCCCTGCTTATCGTTTCCTCCGCTGATGCGCACCACGTAGCCCTGAGAGAAACACACAAAGGTTAATCACACGCTCCACACAACGCATGTACCTTTGTCAGACGATTGTCAGACGATTGTCGGAGCAATGCAGTTCGACCAGCCATGAGGTGTGTACACACAGGTCAGGTCGATATCCGGATAGCAGCTCCGTTATCACTGTGGCACCACGCTGTCCCCCCTTTAAAGCTACTGAACAGCTAGAAAGGGTCTACTGGTGTGCCCAGTCACACACACGATACACATATAAAGTCGACCCAGCCTCACCTTTTTTTTGTTTCTTGTGGCAATATATAATATTTTTTAATGTGTTTTAATGCCTGACCTATTAAGAACAATAAAAATGACTAATTTTGTAACAAATATTAATGTAAATTCAGCGACACTTCTGTATACATAAAAAAAAAAGTACTGTAGAGGAAACAAATCAACCATAGAGAAAAACATCTTCGAACAATGAATTATTACCGTATTTACTCTACAGTATTGATACAAAAGAAAACACTTGCATGAGTTACAGTACCCATAGGGGTAACATCTGTATTTTACATCCTAGCACTGCAGTTTACCTTTACATACTTTAAGGGTAATGCATTAATCAGAGTTGAAATAAAATTAAAGAGTTTTGGGGGCTTGTTTAGGATTTAAACTATAAAAACAGGCATCTTTTTATTTTTACGACCAAATCTAAAAATGTGCATTTTGTTCTAGGTGGACTGTACTGAAACTTGAATAGAACCAGAAACAATCAAGTGAAACACTTCCACACTGTTAGTACGGTTATAGTCCTATTATTAAAACCGTGTGTGCATTGGAGACCCAGGAAAGGATCTGAAGCAGACACAGGGTTCCAGATGAAGGATGCTCAGGCACAGAGGTAAAGAGGAGGATAATGAAGCGTGTGTATGGTTAAAGACTCACCTTCCACTCATCACCCAGGGGATCAGCAGACACCTCAGTGGCCATGCGCTTCTCATAGAAGGTCCTTAGCTTGCGCTCATCGTCCACCTCGATGAGCTTCTGGCAGCCGGTGGCAGGAAAAGAGATATTGAGCTGCAGGAAAGATGAAGAAAAAAATTCAGATACCTTATATCATGTGTGTGTTTAAGGAGACAAGCTTCCTGTTGAATAAACCACTGCAGTTCTGATGCTCATTCTGATATTTAGTTACACAGCTTGAGACAAGACTAGCAAATTAATCTCATTATAGAGAAATCCACAATATATTACAGGATTATATGAGAACAGAATCAGTCACAGTGATCCGATATCTACAGTCTGACTGAAGGCTCTCCTCAGGGTCAATACTCCTAACTCATTACTATCACAATCAACACTACTCATTGTATACAATAATATTTATTCCATTAAACTCCAATTTAGTTTAAGTTAATAATCAATAAATAAATTTAACCCAGTCTCCATGTGTGTGCAATTTAGCTTGCTAGCTAGCCGAGTCACACACAAACTACCTGAGGCGAACACTACAACATTATGCTTAACACCGTTAAAGATAAAACACACGAATAAACTGCACCACTTTATCACCTATATTCTAACACACAAACAAACAAACTCCTCTCACACACTTTCCCCCTCAGAACGCCGCCATGTTGTGATTAGCCTGTTAGCCGCGCCACAATCCATCATCATCCTCCACACATACAACCTCCTGAGCACCGCACTACACCCAGTCCGCGTCTCTACACTGTTTCCCACCCGACACCGCTCATATTCGGCCCCGGTTCCGAGATAAAACACTAAAACAGATCCGATTCTTCAAGCTCACCTTCATTTTGGGGGACCGTCTGTGCGCGAGTCCACCGCGGAAAAGGGACCGGAAGCGCGCTGCGTGATCTCACATACACTCCGGAAATCTCGCGAGAGTTCAAACGGAGACTTCCTGACGCTTTTATTCAACACTGAACAAAAAATAAAAGTACAAAGAAAAAGCGTTTCCTTGCTCTGTTTTTAAGTATTATTTAAAAACATATATCTATATATTCATATAAAACAAACAAGCAAATAAATAAATAAATAAATAAATAAATAGCGGTGTTGAATGTCTTACGACTTAATGTACTTTCTAATTTAGCGCCCTCTAATGGATATAACAGATGGGTCACGCGGTTATATAGTGCACGGTGGATGAGAGAGACGCACAAGTTCCAAAATCGTTTCATTTTATAAAATACTTATAGAATTATATTGATAAATGCTTATAATGTCCACTAAGGGCGCTAAACTGGAACGTGCTCCATTCATAGGAGAAAGAGAAGTGGCGGGGTCAATACTTATGGACTCAGATTTTTTTGGCAAATCATTCATGAAAGTATATTGATATTAAATTTTATATTGATATTTGTGTTGATTTTACATTTACCTTGTACACAAAGTGTGTGTGTGTGTATGAGGGGGGTTGGGGTGGTGAATAGTTATGCACATGCATACATTTATTTAGTTTCTTAGTTTTTGATCATTAAGGCTGCAGACAGATGACTGTGGGATATAATGTAGATTTTTGTGATTCTTAGGAGATTTAATCCGTCAAATTCCAGACGGATTTATTAAACACAAAAAATACAAATAATAAGGTGTGTTTGCTTTTTATAATTAATTTTTTATGATACTACTACTATTTACTACTATAAATAATTTTTGAAAACAAGCAAGCAAACAAATATACAAACAAAACATAGAAATAAAAATAAAGATAGAAATAAAATAGAGTCAGTCAAAGGAATGTACACACACTTCAAGTAAAGATATATAGTATGACGTATATTATATAAATATAATATGAATAATACTATTACATTATTATTATTTAGAAATATTACAGTATTATATTATATTATATTATATTATATTATATTATATTATATTATATTATATTATATTATATTATTTTATGGTATATAATATCTACACACTAAAGGTTTTTAGATAAGAGCAGGCGAGAGAGAGAGAGAGAGAGAGAGAGCCTCACCCTCTGTAAACTCTGTAACCTGTTCAGAAAGAACTCGGCAGTTCTCAGGCAGCTAGAAAACAAACCAGATTTTATCTTTTGTACCTTCAACAAATAACCATAAAGTCCCCCCAACCACAGCTTGAATTTAACCCTTTGCGCCCCCTGCAGGCTGATCTGACATTGCTTTCCCCCACCTCTTGCCCCCCTATAAACTGTGTGATTGACAGCTGAGGTCACGTGACCGGTGCATGTGCACTGTTGAGTCACCAGAGTGATCGAGAACACAGAGAGTCAGGGTGAAAGTTTCAATCCTGGGAGTCACTGTGTGTGTGTGTGTGTGTGTGTGTGTGTGTGTGTGTGTGTGTGTGTGTGTGTGTGTGTGTGTGGTGTTTAGCGCTGAGTGTGAGAGCATGCAGGAGGAGACAGAGAGAGAGAGACGACTCAGAGACAATCAGCAGCAGGTTGACCAGGATGATGGTGGTGATGATGATGGTGGTGATGATGATGATGATGATGATGATGATGATGATGATGGTGATGATGGTGAGCTCTGAGAGCTGGAGGGATCAGTTTCAACCCGGCAGCTCAGAAGTAGACTGGTGTGAAGGGAATTACCTGGTTCACCCGGACATCGCTGAGTTCTACAACACGGTCAGAGACTTTACTTTCACCGGTGTGGTGTTTATTTCTCACACTCCTGCTGCTTCTTCTGCTTCTTCTTCTGTAACCTTATTATACATTTCAAATGATAAAAGTGAACCTTGTTACAAAAATACATAAACACACCTCTCTCACTCTCTCTCTCTCACTCTCTCTCTTTTTGTGCTCTGTCCATCATCATCCTTCCATCCGTCTCGTCCTCCACTCTGTGATTTCAGATCAGTAACGTGCTGTTTTTCATCCTGCCTCCTCTCCTGATGCGCTTGTTCAGTCAGTACGCCGTGTCTTATAACCCTGGGATTTACGTCATATGGGTGATGCTCATGGTCGTGGGTAAGTGAGGTCCGGTACTCGCCGCCTCTGAAATCTCTTCCGTTAGAGGTGTGAATCAGTCATGTGACACAATATTAAACAGTAGTGAATAAAACTGATGGAGTTCATTTATTAGAGTTAGCGTGAGTGAAGGATGTGATGATTGTCTACCGAAGAGTGTTAAAAACTCATAAACATATAAACAATGTGTGTGTAGAATAAAAAAAAAGATAAAAACGATAAACTGTGTTGTATGGGTTTTTAGGGTCAACAATATTTTTTATTGTTGTTAAAAAGAGACAAAAAAAAGAAAGAAAGGACATTTATTTATAGGGTCTAAAAGGAATCAGATATCAGGAATAAAGTGTCGTTTTGTCCAGTATTGCTTTGTTTCATGTGTACTGTTTGTGCAGAAGCAGCTCGTCAGTGCAGTGTGAGTGCTGCGTGTTTGGCGTCAGTAGATAATGCAGTAACTGTCAGAGACGTTTCCCCAGAGATACGGCCTCCTGCTTCCTCCACTGATAATAAACTCATTTCACATTTGCTGTTTCTGATATTCATCCACAGCCGGTAAAGAATCTACAGCGTCTGGATGGAGTCAGGATCTCTGAGGACGTCTGTATATCAGATAACGAGCGTTAAACAGGTTCTAGGTGACCATCTCCATCTCCATGGTGGCGCTCGTCAACATCCGAACGGTCCATTGTTCAGTCCTGCTCTAACGATCCGCGTCTATAACAACCTTAGATTCTCCAATTATTCTTTGGCTTTGGATCGGGTTTCTGTTAAACTGTGACTTTTAGATCTTCAGTTAAAAACAGTGTGTGATACACGACGATCAGCCATAACATTAAAACCATTACCATGGTTACCATAACCGAGCACTTAGTGTGTGGCTCTGCATGGGCTCTGGGGGGCGCTCTTGTGCATGATCTTTTGGTTGCTGTGGGTTGTAGGGCGGGGCTTTGGTGGATCAGATTTGTTTGTCTGGTGCGTCCCATGGGGCTCGATCCGATTGGGATCTGGGGAGTGTGGGGGCGGGGTCTCGGACTCTGTGTCTGGTGCACTGAGTGTTCTGGTGGAGGGATCGGATCGAACCGGCTGAGCTGAGGGTGTCTATTACCCCACCAGTCACCAGTTTACTGCGGTGTAACTGATAATTAATGATGTTCAGTTCACATCTCTGTGCTCATGATGTTATGATTGATTGGTGTAGACTTTATGCAACATGATATTTTAATGCTGTTCTGTGGGTTTCGTCATAACTCCACTACCTCATGACTACACACACTAGGAATTTCAGAAATAAAGGGAACTTTAATCATTTAGAGAGAGAGAGAGAGAGAGAGAGAGAGAGAGAGAGTGTGTATCCTACCTTTATATAGTTAATGTGCAAAAATCTACATTTAAAAATAATAATAGTATTAATAATAATAGTGCATTTTATTTATGTTGATGTCATTTGTTCAGGTTTCTTCACACTGAGATCATGTCACACTTTCATTTTCACGTGTGTAAACTAATCATGTGACTCCTGATGGGGTGAACTGGTTACGCTGGCACCAGTAGACCGCTTCCCAGTTTAGTGCCTCTAGCGGAGAACAGTGTTGAGTGTTGAGCAGCGACCTTCATTAGAAGCCCAACAGAGAGTGTTTATAAACTTATGTTTATAAATGATTCTAACATCCACTAGGGGCGCTAACTCCATTCATAGAAGAGAAACATACCAGGGGTGTGAATACTTATGCACTCACAGTGTCTGTGTTTTTTTTTTTAACATTCAGCAAATCAATTCTGAAAGTAAATTGTGTGTTGATTTAATATTTCTGGGGGGGGGGGGGGTGAATACTTATGCATATGCACATATTCATCTGGTGTTTTTGATGATTCAAGCTGCCGACAGGTGGATTATAATCTAAACGCGGGTTCCTGTCCGTTCCAGGCGTGGGCTCGGCGTACTTTCACGCGACGCTCAGTTTCACCGGACAGATGTTGGACGAGCTCTCCATCCTCTGGGTGCTGATGTGTGCTCTGTCCATGTGGTTCCCTAACAGACTCCTCCCCAGAACCTTCCGGAGAAACAGGTACAGACAGGACGAATGGAGGATTCATTATCTGCTTAATTGTTTAATCATTAACGAGTCTTCTGGAATTTTAGCTTAAAATCTGGACGTCCATCATTTTATAATCATTTTACATAATGAAATGCTGAAATTCTCTCAGGTTTATATTAATGCACTCACTCAGATATTTCATCGTTTCCATAGAAACAGCTTATTCACAGGGCGTGCTCAGCACACACACACACACACACACAGGATGAAAAGTATTTGTTGATCTGTTGAGCATTCCTGTCGAGACAGGTGTGTTTGTGTGACACTAGTGGAAGGAGTCTCCAGTGTCAGTCAGAGGTGAAGCCGTAAGGTTGGTCATGTGACTCTGTCCAGCAGGTGCGGCTTTAAGCTGCTGGTGTTTCTGCTGTCGCTCGTCTCCACATGTCTGGCCTTCGTCAAGCCACCGCTGAATGCCGTGTTCCTCATGACTCTGGGCATCCCCTGTATCGTGCTGCTCATCTCCGAAGTCCACAGGTCAGAAACACACACACACACACACACACACACACACACACACACACACACACACACACACACACACACACCACAGCATGGATACAGACAACATGATGGAGAGAATAAATATAAATATATGAAAATTGATTTGACTAAAATATTTCATTTATTTGTGTGTTTTAATAAGCAGATGAAGTGAGGTGTTTGTGGTTGTGTAGCTGAACACAGGAGTGTTTATTATAAATCAGACTCCGGCTGGTATTAATACTCGTCAATTCTCAGAATGACATGCGCATTATTGCTTTGCATGAGCTCTGACTCCTGCTCTCATTCTTCTGCAGCGTGTTTTTCTTTTCCCTCATCGGCCATTGTGAAACACACACACACACACACACACACCCAAACACACCCAAACACACACCCACACACACACACACACACACACACACACACACACACACACACACACACACACAGTTTCTAATTGGGTCGAAGGTCTGAACTGATAAAAGTGCCAACGTGAAACGTGTTCAGAAAAAATAACAAAGAACAAAGACAGAGGGACATGAAAAATTGGAAAGAAAGAAAGGAATAGAAGAGGAAGAAGAAAGAACAGAGAGGTTGAAAGATAGAAAGTAAAGATAATAACAGAAAAGAAGATGAAAAAAGTAAAGGAAAAAGAAGATAAGGAAAGAAAAATAAATAAAGAGATGAACAGGAAAGAAAGAAAGAACTAAGAAAAGTTGAAAAAATCTCAATAGGTGAAATATTACAGCATGCAGGGACGTATTTATTTGATTTAGGGAAATGAAAGACGAGCATTAATTTTCTTTATAAGTTATAATTTATAATAATTAATTTCGATACATTCTTTTATTATTTATAATAATCAGTCTATGTGTTTTTGTACAAATTAATGTGAAACTGTTTCATTCATACAGTGATGCTGAAGCCAAGTAGGTATTATGAGGATTTATTCTGCCCTCCAGTGGACACATTGAGTACTGCAGCAAATTATAATGGGAATAGAATGTTTTTGGCTTTTATATTCTCTCTCTCTCTCTCTCTCTCTCTCTCTATCTGTGTATGTTCTTGGCTCAGGTGTGACAACCGGTGTGTGTTTAAGCTAAGTTTAATCTCACTTGTGTGGTGGACTGTCGCCCTTCTGTGCTGGATCAGTGACAGGATCTTCTGTGAAATCTGGTCCAACATGAACTTCCCCTACTTACACTGCATCTGGTATGGTCCAGTTCATTGTTTTTCTTTGCAATAAGCCACTGCAGTAACCACAGAACAGACTGAAGGGGAATAAAGATAAAAATACAAGAAAAGTGAGAAAAGGGAAGTAATAAAATAAAAACAAAAGGAAGTATAGGTAAAAATTAAGTCAATTATAAAAATGGAGTATAGACAGGAACTGAAAATGAAGCAAAGATAGAAAGAGAATAAGTACAGATAGTCCTCGACCTACTGCCAATTTCCGCAGACACGAACGGAGCCGATTTTATTTCTGGTGCGGGAGAAATGAGTCGCCTCACAGGTTTCAATAAATCAGTCTGGGAGCACGATAATAGAAAATGTCCTGTAAAGCTGTCCTGATGGTGAATAACCCTAATTTCAGAAAATCATTCCCTTCCCAGATTCCCCTCACGATTAAACACACAGAGGCGACACTGTCACATTTGACGGGAGATTTATTTCCTCATGCGCAGTTATGGTTTTTGGCCACATGATGGCAGTGTGGGGAAAGGGGACAGAGATTTAGTCAGGTGGATTTTTTTTTTACATTGTATATTTGGTACCAAAGGCGTATAAGACTCACTCTGTCAGACTTAAGAACAAATCCGACTTATGAGCATGCTCCTGGAACAGAACTCTTTTGTAAGTTGGGGACAACCTGTATGTCTAATATAAGTAATAAAGCTATAAAATAAGTAATAAAATAATAAAATAAGTAATAAAATAAGTATTTTGTATTATACAGATATTTTATATTTTATTTTATTCTTTCTTAGTTAAATTTGTTCTTCTTAGTAAGTTAAATTTACTTATATATATATTTCTCAAATTTACTTTGTTTTAATATTTATTTCCTATAGATATTCTCTCTTGGATAAGTAACTTTTTATATGACTCCTATTAATAGTCTTTTTTTAAAGGTCAGGGCAGCTGTCTAAGCATTTCACTGCATATCGTACTGTGTATGACTGTGTATGTGACAAATAAAATTTGAATTTGAATTAGAATTTTTGAATTTAAAGAAATACATAAACAAATAAGAAATAAAGATATGAGCGAGGAGAAGGATAAAGGAGAAGAAAAGGCAGATGAAGAAAAAGCAAAGAAGAAAAAAAACGATGTAAATGTACAGATTTAGAGTTCTGGTGACGTAACAATGATCAATTTAGTTTCTTTTTCAAATCTGAACATTTTATTGTTTGTCATAATTTTGTTTAAAAAATGATTTAAAGTTAAAACCCAGAGTGTTTATTTCAGGCACGTTCTCATCTGTGTGGCCTCGTACCTGTGCTGCGTGTGCTTCGCTTATATCGACGCCGTAAACGAGGTTCCAGAGCGAGAACCGGTGATGCGGTTCTGGCCCAGTGAGCGCTGGGCTTTCATCGGTGTCCCTTACGTCACTCTGCTGAAGGCACGCCGAAATGACTGTAGCAAGATGTTATAAAGGTTCAGGAGGAGACGGTTTACACGGAGGAGTGCGAGGGTGTGACACGGCGAGGACGCAGTGACACGTGAGCGGTCTACCTCTATAACAATCCTCACAATCCCGGCAGCTGCGTGGACGCTTTAAACGCGCGGCTAACGCTGGCTAATGCTGTTAAAAAAGTTTTAACATTATCTTTTATTCATGTTTTAGTGTGTCAATGAACCTTTTTTACATTTCTTTTTTTTATTTGTATAATAATAAATAAGGTTATTTTTTCTTATTCTCGGTGATGTAGTGTTGCTGAGTTAATTAATGAATAGAGAAAATTATTTTAATAATAATACTTTCGTATTCTCATTCTTAAGTTCACGTCTTGTGCACAAATAGCGCCAACGACAGATGATTCCATATTTATATCCATTACTTATCCAGGTATTAGCAATACAATTTTTGATAGAATTGTTTTATCATTGTATACAAAATGAATTGTAAATATACACACTTCATTTTTCATGTGTTTTTATACCTGTATTTTACACCAATTTGAATTTGTATGTGTCATTTGGCAGCTGAAATGTAATTGATATTCCATGGCGTGAATTTTGATTAAAATTCATAACAATCTATATTGTAATTAACATAGTTGAGAAGGCCATGTGTCAGTGAATAATCTCAAGCGCTAGTGATTGTTCATTTCCCTCTTACAAATTTGTGATCATTAAAAAAATACAGATTAATTTAATCTTAATATTTTGTCAAATCTTTGGTTTTACCAACTAATTTGTGTTTGTTTAGCTCCTCATTCTAATAAATAAACAATAAAACAAGTGTAGGAAGAACCTCCAGGACTATACAGTCAGGTCCATCAATTTTGGTGCAAAGATTTGGCGTTTGGCCCACGTACACCACCACACTGGATTTAAAATGAAACACCAGAGACGTGAGAGAAGTCAAGACTTGCAGCTTTAACCCAAGGGGGTTTGACACCAAGTGTAGCATTAACCATTCAGGAATTTCAGCCATTTTCATACTGTACACCCCCCCCCCCATTTGAGAGGCTCATAAATAATGGAACAAATGGTTGACAAGCAGTTCCTGCTTCCTCGTTACTCCAGGACTGATCAAGCAGATAAAGGGTGGTTTTGAGGGTGACACTTGTATTTGGTAGTTATTTGGTAGTTAGTGTGTGTGGCTGCCGTGTCATTGATGACCTGACTGCTGATAAAAGTAGCAGGATGAATTCTGACGTGTACAGCGCGATACTCTCTACTCCATAGACCATCACTTCATAATGCAGATGGGTCACGACCCAAAACATACAGTGAAAGTTACACAAGGCCAGAGAAATGCACTATTCTTCACTGGCCAAGTCAGCCATCTGATCTCAACCCAATAGAGTGTGTGTTCCACTTACTGAAGACCAGACTGGAGGCAGAAAGACTCACAGACAATAATCAGCTGAAGGCAGCTGCAGTAAAGACCTGGCAAAGCATCTTAGGGAGGAAACTCAGCATATAATCATGTCCATGGGCTCCAGACTTCAGGCAGTCACCTCAGCAAGGGAGTTCCATCCATGTAATAAAGGCAATCCTTATGTTTGTAGATGTGTTAATTTCGTTTAGTCAAACCCCTTGAAATAAAAGCTGCAAGTCTTGACTTTGCTCACAAATTGTTTTTTGTTTTTTTCTGTACAGTGATGTATGGAGGGCCAAAAAATGATCTTTGATACACAATTTATAGATTTGACTTTAATGTCATTTGAAACAACAACAATGGCAGCAGTAGTAGCAAAATACCATTTATACAACTACTACTAACAAATCAACCAAAGGAAGATGACTTAAAAATTGCTATCCAAAGCTCATTGAAACAACAGCACGCTGGACCTTATGTTCCAGCTAAACTATGTAAATAGCTTATTCAAATAAATGATTGTACGAAATCCACCCTGGATTCAAATTCTGGTTTTTTATGCATAACAATTTTTTTTCCAGCAGCAGAACAGACTCATTGATTTTGGACGTTTCATTTCCCTCACATTGACTGATAATGGCCTTTTACACTGGTTCCAGTTGAGACCGGGGTTATTTGTGGTTCTTGTGTTTATTCCTCTGTAATGTTGAGAAACTAGAGGAACCAGGCAGTGCAAGAGATCCTCACTGTTAATCTGGACATGCTGCTGATTCTTTACTGCATCTTTTTATTTTTAATTTTAACTGCAAGTCCTGATAGTCCACATTTAGACATGTCCTGTTGAAACTAATCTTCGTTAACAAACCCAACTGGTGCGTGATGTTCTGTAATTATTCAGTTGCCCTGTGTTCCAGTATGGGATTATCATGGGGCTCTCCTTTGTAGTGGCTGTATTTGTTGGCTCATCACTGCTTTCTTCTGTTACATCATGAAAAGACCAGAGATTGCCAGGCCTCTTCATGTCTGTGGCGTCTCTCAGCTTTATCTGCAGTTTGTCCCTCCTTAGTGTCCCGAGACAGCAAAGAAATGAACCTGACGAGAAAGAGGGCGTCTACCATTAAAGCATCATATGACTCTGTGTGTGTGTGTGTGACTGAAACAATGTGGTGGTTGGAAGTTCATTTCATTCCGATCACAGCTATTTCAGTATCATATATTCATATTCAGTGTGTGTAAGTTAGTTTATTTCAATGGTGTATTGTGATGTCACTGCTAAATTTATCCAGTAAGACAAAAAGAGTAATGCAAATAGGTGATGCAGATTATCTCCTGTGTGGATTGATTGTGTGTTGAGCCATTAGTGTGTATTACCTCTGAGCTCCAGTAGGGGGTGCTTTCCCTCACTAAATACAGCTGAGTCATGGTGAGAACAGTCTGTTGGCTTTATTATTAGTAAGTATTATTAATAGTTTAAGAAATTAATAGGAAAAAATCTGTATGCAGCAGATAAAATCCATATGAAAGCTTTTGTGATTTAAAATATGAAAAGAAACATGTTGAAATTATAAAAATTAAATGTGAAACATTACAGGGAAATTAACCTAATTAGACAAACTAATTACTGCGTTTTTATTGAGATCCTGACTCTATTGTATTTATTTGATTTGTCATGGTAACGGTACATGAAGCAATAAACTGCTTATAGAAATACTAAAGTCTTTTTTTACTTTTACATTTAGGCATTTGACAGATGCTCTTATCCAGTGCGACTTACAAAAGTGCTTTGTAGTTTCCATCATTAGATAGACCCTTACACTGGGTTACTGGTTATTAACTAAGTATATCAGTCAAACACTGTTGGGACGTTTTTGTTTGTTTTTGAGGGAGGGATTATCCCAAGTATTGAAGAAACAGATGTCTTAAGTCGTCGTTTAAAGATGGCCAGAGACTTTCATTTGTTATGTACTTTACAATTTTTACAAGTAGCACATATCAAACCACTGGGTAAATCTGTAACATGTTAAACTACACTATAGGCCAATATCCAACGTGCCCATTATCTGGCAGGTCCTTAAAAAGGTAACCTAATACTTGATTTAGGGGCTCACTGTGTCAAGACAGCCCTAGGCAAACTAACAAATGCCCAATTGAAATGAGCACTGGTTAAAATTGTAAATGCCATATGTCCAGTAGTGATGGTTGAAATTCTGATAGTTTTGGCAGAAATAATAATTTCAGATTAACTGCCCTGGGTAAATGAGTGCTACTTAAATTAGTTGATACCATGTGTAAGTATTTCATAGCAGTGCTAGCCAGGGCTCGATTTGAGGGGGTACAGTATGTAATAATAATAATAATGATAATAATAATAATTTTTATTGATATAGTGCCTTTCCAGAGCTCAAGGATACTTTACAATTTTACTAATGTAAACATAGTACAAAACAGACATTAAAGTACAGATGAGGGGGGGGGGGCGGGGATACAAAACAAAACATAAAAGACAGACATGTAGAGGATTGAACCAAAGGAGATCATTCCAACGAGTCAGACATATAACATTCGGAAAACAAGTGCGTTTTGAGTAGAGATTTGAATACTGATAGTCTGTTAACAGAATGGGTGTGGTAGCGAATTCCAAAGTTTTGGTGCACTAAATGACCTACCCCCCCATTGAAGAGAGGCAGTACCGAGGGACAGCAAGAAGGCCAGAATCAGAAGAACGAAGTGAGTGAGTCGGGATGTAGGGGACAAGCAGTTTGAAAAGATAAGAGAGAGCCAAGCCATTTAAGGATTGAAAAACAATGAGAAGAATTTTGAATTTAATACGGTAGGCTACTGGGAGCCAAAGGAGCTTATACAAGATTGGGGTTATATGAGCAGAGCGTTTTGTATAAGTCAGTATTCTAGCCGCAGAGTTTTGAATATATTGTAATCTGGAGATGGAGCTGGCAGGTAGACCAATGAAGAGGGCATTACAGAAATCAATACATGAAATGAATGCATAGATGATAGTTTCGGCATCTTTGGTATTGACGAAGGGACGCAGTTGGGTAATACGACGCAAGTGGTAGAATGCAGATTTAGTGACTGATTTAATGTGAGACTGAAAGGAGAGTGTGGAGTCAAAGATTACTCCTAAATTTTTGACAGAAGAGGATGTTTTGATGTGGGAACCAGCAATCTCACAAGTGAAATTGGTGGAAATATTGCTGGTGAGTGATGGGGTTCCAATGAAAATCATCTCAGTTTTATCCATATTAAGTTTTAGAAAATTTAAGTTAAGCCAATCTCTAATGTCCTTCACGCAGGCAGAAATCTTGTCAATTTGGGCAGATGGAGTAGGTGTACAGATAAAATAAAGCTGAATGTCGTCAGCATAAAAGTGATAGTTAAGACCATGTCGTTGAAGGATCAGACAAAGTGGGATTATGTAAATTGCGAATAATAGTGGGCCAAGAACGGATCCCTGGGGAACACCTCTCTTCAGAGGGATGGTAGGTGATCAAAAATCCTTTACAGAAATATAAAATTGTCTATCTGAGAGATAGGAAGAAAACCAAGAGAGGGCAGTACCAGAGATACACAGACCAGAGAGGCGAGAAATAAGTAAATCATGGGAAACAGTATTGAAGGCAGAGCTGAGATCAAGTAGCAGAAGTATAGACAAGGAGCCAGAATCACCAGTAAGCAGTAGTTCATTCACTACCTTTACAAGTGCAGTTTCAGTACTATGGAGGGGGTGAAAACCTGACTGAAAAGGGTCGAAAAGATTATTATCAACTAGAAAGGACTGGAGTTGGGCAGCAACAGTACTTTCCAGTGGTTTAGATATGAATGGTAAATTGGAAATTGGACGATAGTTAGAAAGAACTGAGGGGTCAAGGTTGGGTTTCTTGTGCACAGGTGTAACTGCAGCAGTTTTTAGATGCAGAAGAAATGAGCCAGAGGTAAGAGATGCATTAATGAAATGAGAAATAGGTGCAGAAATGGCAGAGTGGCAAAGTTTCAGGAGAGAAGTAAGAGCAGGATCAAGGTGACAGGATGAAGAGTTGGATTTCAGTTTTTTTCCAGTTATAGGACAAGGTGGAAATAGTCCCTTTAAGTTCCTTCGTACAAGAATGATGAAAATGTTATGCCAGGCCACCAACAGACATTAGGGGCACATCATCAGTTGTGTTCCAAAGCATCATCGGGTGTTTCGGCCATTTACTCACAATACACCCTATGCTAAGGCAGGCCCACCCAGGCTGATCGGACCTGGGTGTGTGTCCCTAATGTCTTGGGGCCCAGCTGTAATCTTTCCTCCTAATCCACAGCCATTGACTACTGCGCTCAGCAGCCTCTGAAGTCTCTTTGATGGTGTGGTGCAGAGCTTGGCCACGGATCCCCAATTCATTAAAAAGCCTAATAGTGGATGTAGCAATAAAGCCACGGCAGCCAACCTCCACCGGGTAGACTATTGCTCTCCAGCCCGTTTGTTCCGCCTTGAGCTTCAGCTCCGCATACCGCAACCTCTTTCTCTCATTTGCCTTGTCTATTGCATCCTCCCATGGCACTGTCAGCTCTATAAAATAGACAGTGCGTATAGATTTGGACCATAGTACCAGGTCTGGTCTTAAGGTTGAGGTGACTATTTCTGATGGAATGGACAGCTGATGGCCCAAATCTGCCTTCATTTCCCAGTCTCGTGCCCCTTCCAAAGATTCAAACCTGGTCAGTAAAGGGGATTTTTGTTGCAGTTGTTCCCCTTCACGAACAAATGATATCTTTTGGGCAACATACGATATTCTAGACGGCGTCGCATTTATGGCTGTTCTCATAGTCTCGATGGCTGCGGCTATTAATTTTAGAACTTGGTTATGTCTCCAAGTGTACCTACCTTGGGAGAGGCTTACTTTACAGGCAGTGAGGATGTGTCTGAGGGAGGCTGCTGTTGAGCACAGAGGGCATGCGGGATCTTCACCCCTCCATTGATGGAGATTTTTGGGTGAGGGGAGGACATCATATGTTGCTCTGAGTAGAAAGCTGATTCTACTTGCTTTCAATTCCCACATGTCCTTCCAACTGATCTTCCTTTTTTGAATGCCATTCCAGCTCGTCCACTGCCCCTGTTTGGCTTGTGACACCGCCTTAGCATATCTTGCTGCCTCCTCTTGCCGTCGAACTTCATGTACCACCAACTTTCGTCGTTCTGATGGAGTTGCCTTATTCCATCGGGGTCTATCCTGAGAAAGGCCCAGTCCTCCTCTTCCTTGCTGTACCTGGCCCATGATCTCAGCATGCTGTAGGGCTGACTTAGTAGTACGGCTTCTTTGGGTGTCCATTTACGGCCTGTAGTTAATGCTGGTGCAGAATTAGCTTAGAGATGGAATCTGGGGTCGTCAGAGAAAAACAAGATAAAGACTGACTGGATAGATCTGTTGGATGACTGAGCTCTGTATCAGTAGGGAAACATTGGTGGACAGCATTAGTCTTCTCGAGCAAATAAGCCAGAAAAGAGCAGCAAAACTCATTCGATACTAGAGCATCCTGAGGTGGGTGATTAGTAAGTTTATTTATTGAATTGAATAATGCTTTTGGCTGGTTACTCGATTTATTAATTGTGGCAGAGACAAACTTAGAACGAGCTGAGAAAAGAGCGCATTTATAACATTTAAGATGATCAAGAAAAGCCAGATAATGAACAGTAAGACCAGTTTTCCTGTAAAGACGTTCAAGCCGTCTGTCAGTGGCCTTAAGAATACGGAGCTCAGGGGTATACCAGGGAGAAGAGTGGCTAAAGCCAAGAAGTTTATGGTCAGAAATACCGGTGACAAAGGCAGAAATAGAAGTGATATCCCCCCTTGAAGTACATATTAGATCAAGGGTATGACCACGAGTATGGGTAGGAACGTGAACATGCTGTGTCAGATTAAAACATTCAAATACAGACAGTAATTGGGTAGTGTTGGGGCAAACTGTATCAACATGAATATTGAAGTCACCAAGCAAGAGAATAGGGGATGACAATGAGCAGGCAAGAGTTAACAGTTCACTGAGTTCAGAAAAAAAGTTAGACAGGACTTTGGGAGGGCGATAGAGCAGGATAACTGTGAGACAGTCAGCTTTCAATACCATGTATTCAAATGAGTTCATCTTGTGAAAATCAAGTCGTCTCATATGAAGATTGTCCTGGTAAATGACAGCAAGACCAACTCGTTTGCCATGCAGTCGAGGTCGGGCGAGATACTTGCAAGAAGATTTAACTGAATAAAATCATCCGGAGCCTGCCAGGTTTCAGTGAGAAGAAAAATATCAAGCTTATTGTCAGTGATAATTTCATTGAGATAAAGGGCTTTGTCCGATATTGAGTGACAGTTCAGAAGTGCAAAGTGACGATGTCCAGAATTCAGATTGGCAGTATGATGCTGGAAACCAGTGAGATAAATTAGAGAGCGATGAACAGTACGAGCAGCAGCCAGTGGTTTGGAAGCAGTCAATCTTTGATTAGTCCAGATGCACGGAAGGGATTTGGGCGTAAAGCAAAAGGTACTCCTTAACACACGTCATGAGCGGTGGATGTACCATGGACGCCGGAGAATCCCTAAACTCCGGAAGTGATTGTATATCATGGCGTCAAGACGGGGATGGCAGTTCAAGGCCTTTAGCTGCGATGGTAAATATCTAATATCTATGACGAAAGTGAGATGTAAAATGAGACAAAAATGTAGAGAGAAAACTAGAAAAACTTTATCCCAGAACATTACAGTACTGAGCAAGTGAGAGCCAGACACAGGCAAAAACTACGCTAGTCAAACCCTGAAGCGCCACTTCACCAAAAACAGCAGACTAAATAGGAGAGTGCACCTCGGTCAGCACTCACCTGAACCAAGGTGGCTTATTAGTATAATTATAAATGGCCTGTTTTAGTTGAATGTTTGGTTTTGCATTTGTTGAATCAGACTCGTGATATGCTGGTTAGTTAGTTTGTTAGTTTCATGTCAGTTTAAGTTCAGTTCATAGTGCTTTGATTAGGTTGTATAGATTCTTGATTTATTTACATGTTAAGTCTGTTTGTTAATGTTTTGTTCCATTATTATTAAAACATCTATGAAAACGTCTTAATCTCTGCATTTATGCCTCGCCTACAACACCACCACTTCTCTGACATGTGGGTTAGGGTTAGGGTTAGGGTTAAGCTAATTTGCGTTCCCAAATTACCCGTAATGTGTGAACAATGTGTGTAAATGTTGACTGGAGGTCCGACCACAGTAGTACAAAATGGGAATAAATAAATAAAGATCTCCACTGGCCTCCATGGACAGAGGTTCCTAGATGGATGGCTGGATAAAAACAAATGATGACTGATAATCTACAGTACACTCTCTATATTTATACCACATCACATGCTTTTCACTGACCGAAGCAGTGATGTGTCCCGAGCTAGTGAAATGAATTTGACATTATTTACACATGTGCACACTGTACATCTTTCTGCATAATGTGTCTGATTCCAGCAGGTACGTTATGGGTGTTTTATCGCTATTCTAGTCCTTTTTTACAAACAAACAACAAACCATGGATTTAAAGTGTTCAGATGTACTCCAGCTCTCGAATTATGTTTTTATGGTTTGAATGTAAATTGTATATAAAATATATACAACTAATTTAAACCAGTTGATCAAATCTGCATGGCACCACGTGCACTGCTCCAAAAAGGATGACTTTGAATTTTCAGTTATTTCAGGGTATGTTTGGACAGTTTGTTCCAATGGTGAATTGTGACGAGAAATATTTTGCACATATTATTTTTGAAATATTCTAAGTATTCTCTTACTTTTGTGAAATTTCACATAATTTGCCAATTTGATATTTGTTGCTAATCCTGTTGAGTCAGTGTTATCTATGATTATGCAATCTTAATAATATTATTACCCTTTAAATGTGCGCATCTATATCCTTTACCATATCGACTGATTGCTATTTTAGTTTCTGATATATATTTTTTCCATTCCAAAGTGTCTTCCAAAATAATTTTTTGAAGATATGACTATTGTCACAGACGCCACATCTTCCAACACCATTGGTGACACATTTCAGTGCCAGCCCTCAGTGTGGATGCTGGGTTTGTTCGCGATTTGGATACTCGATATCACCTTGTCATTGCCCACGGTGCCTTGGGCTCTCCGGATCTTAATCAGAAACTCTGCCTGGCAAACAGAGCTCTTCATATTTAACATTCTGTGTGTTGACATCACCACTATCATTCTAGCTTCAGTTTCATTGATCATAATGTTTGTTTCTTCAAGCACCTTGATTTCCATTAAATCATTTTTACTCCTAAATAAATTATATCTTAGTGTTTATCCATTGTTTGAGTGTGGAATATGTTTTGAGCGCTACTTAGCCGTGGTTCGTCCTGTCACTTACCTGAAGTACAAAGTGACAAAGTATAAGCTAATGTGCCTGCTTGTGACTTGGGTGGTGACACTGGTGATGAGTGTGATCAACTACATCATTTTGAACTCTTATTTCATGCTTGGGATTCTCATCCTGGTTTCTTGCACTGAGATGATTTTCAGCTGTTCTATCCTAAAGGTGTTAAAACGCAGCCCTCCAGGAGAAAGGATTAGAAATCAGTTGAATGAACTGAAGAAAAGAGCATTTACAATCATCGTTGTTGTTCAGATAAAAGTGCTGTGCAATTACCTGCCTTATATTTTATTCACTACTTTTCAGGATGCATTTCCAGAGAATATCTTTTACTGTTATGTAGTTTTTATTATTGTTAACATTTGCAATTTTGGACACTTTTTGCAGGCTTTCCTCTATCTGCAGAGGGTTGGGAAATTTTCAATCCCATAAAGAATCAGACTGAATACTAGGATAAGGTCGTCAGGTACATAAAAAAAGGAAAAATTCTACATAAAATTATGGTGTAGATTTAGATTGACCATTAATTGAGAAGTAACTATAAACTACTGTAGTACTAAGTTAAGCTAAGTGAGTAGTTCAACACCTTAACCACTAAGTCTTCAGCTAATTCATTTTCAAATAAAAGCTAGTCCTTAACCTTATAGTTTATCTCCCACTAGTCTGTTATATGTTTGATTAACATGCTTATGCATAACTGTTAATATAAACCTGTCTGTAAACAAACTAATAAACACTTTACATTCAAACTATTTACATGCAATACATGTGATTTATTTACATGAACAGATTATAGTTTATTAACAGTGACATTTCCCCATTATTAATATGTTTAGACCAACCTTTAAATATTTTACTAACCAGTAAGAATTGAAATCTTTATTATTAGTAATGATCAAGTTTAAATATGTTGCTTTAAAAGAAAATAATATACAATTAAGAATGTTCCCATTTACTGCAAATGTTTTCTTAGGTTTTAGAACAAAGAAATTTTTTTTTTAAATCCAATCTTTGAAATGATTTGACCAGGACATACCGTACTATAACATATAATAATAAATAATCTTTGGAATTATTTTTTAAAGAAATTGTATTGTATTATATATAAAATAATAAACAAAATAAACAAACACATCATTTTAAATAAAAGCAGTTTTATTTAATGAAGGTATTTAACATTTCCATGTGTGTCTTGTGTTTGGTCTGTGTTTCTGAGTTGAGTTTTTGTTAAACCAAGGGTTGAATACAAATCAGATGGAAATATAACCCACAAGCTTCTTTGCATTTCTGCTCCTAATTCTTTTGTCATGCTTCAGATGAATATTTGCTTCCTTGTCATCTTGTCTTGTTGTGACAAACATCACTTATATTTCATTAAAAGCTTTGCATCAACATTTACTTACTGTATTTAGATTCTGTTACATGAATAAAAATAAAGGAGGTTTAATCTGTGACTTCACCAGGGTTGTGTCACACAGTGTGGTAATGCATCTT
The DNA here is from genome assembly GCA_011419295.1 of Clarias macrocephalus. Classification (NCBI taxonomy): domain Eukaryota; kingdom Metazoa; phylum Chordata; class Actinopteri; order Siluriformes; family Clariidae; genus Clarias; species Clarias macrocephalus. The sequence continues at coordinate 55,649 of JAAGKR010001528.1, read as the reverse complement.
TACTGGACTTAACCTTCCTCTGATTCTAAGCAAAACTCTGCCACGAGGTCGTCCTACCTGTTCCATAAACCACTTTCCACTGACGCACAGTATCATCTGACACCTCGGTGCCCCCACTACAACCCTCCCTGCTATAAAACAGCTGGCTCCATCCATCAGTGAATGAACAGACCAATACACAGCAATATGAGGTAGAAACATACAATGTTTATTTAAATAACAATATAAAACAACAAGCAATATTTTAACAATATTCACTGACTATTCTATATTCTCTCTGGCCCTATCGGGACAGTTTACAATGAAACTGAAGAAGTATTTCATGTAGATAGTTCAGTAGTCAATCATTAAAAAGTTTCAATTAAATATTACCATCAAAATATTCCTCTTCTACACTTTCTTGAGGAATATATGTCACAATAGGAGATGTTTCCCAAATCCCCTTTGATAGCCTACATTTTCAAATGTACAATATTCTTTATACTGTGGCTTGGTTCAATAGCAGAGGTCGCAGGTAACAGTATACATACTTTGTTATTGTACTTAAGTGTCTCTTGTGTATCTATACTTTACTTGAGTATTTTCTGTATATGACACTTTTTGCTTTGACTCACAACATTTTTGATGAAAAATCATCCCTTTAACTCCTGTTAAACATTCTCATCTCTTGTAATGCCTATAAGACTTCATGAACTTGTAAAGTATCTGAACACAGCCAGTTAACAGTCCATTAATTTATTAATTATTCGTGAGTTATAACAGCATGAACTTCAGTTTTGTTTAAAATATGTAAAAGTCCTGTTTATCAGTAACTCTGTCAGATAGATATCTAGGAAAATCACTTTCTTTGTGGAAAACTCGTACTTTTATACCTAAAGTGTAAATACTGGTACTTTAACTTAGGTATTGATTTCGTGTGCCTCTGCCACCTCTGATCAATAGCATGGTCTCCTTGATGGTTATTATTTCCTGAGAGATCTCCTGTCCATCGATATGGCTCCATATGCAGTTGAGTAAACATGGAGGAAACATATAATAGTCTTTGGGGATCCCTGACTGGTAGCAGCCTAAGAAACTAAGTTAATTAGCAAGACACAGCCAGACCAAGAAGTAACTACCTAACTAGCAACTGAAAGAGATAGGCACTGCAAATGGTTAGTTGTTACTGGTGACACTAAACTGGAGAATTCTGTCCTCTAGTCTGTGTGAGAGTATATGTGTATTTGATAGATTGAATAGTTGGATGAATACAGGATGTACTGTAACTGCCTCTTCCTCGGATCCTAAGCAAAAGGATCCAATGTCTCCTAGGTTCCAGGCTTCAGGCCCTTCGCAGCCCTGTATACAGGATAAGTGCTATAGAAGGCAAATGAAACAAAAAGAGAAGAAGAATGAAATGAAAGTATTTATATATATTTTTTCTTATTTTGTTACTGAGATTTTTAGTCCATGCTCTTGATATTTGAATACATATTGGAATTTGTCTTATTTGATTATCTGGTTATTTTAATAACACGGAGCCCAAACTAAACAAATGAACTTTATTAAATAAATGAAACACATTTTCGAAGTTATGTTGACATGGTTATTATCCTAGTAATTACATGTCATGGTGATTTGCTTCTGCTGTCAGCATTAATAGATATCTCAGAAAGTTTCATTTGCATGTGTGAGGTTTTCCTAGCTCACAAGCATCAGATATAAAGTTTTATTGTATAAAGGTTCTGAATCACTCGTGCTTTGGTGTTGTGCTGTGTGTATAAATTCTACAAATTTATATTCTCTAGAACCTCACCGACCTTCCTCACAGGTACTGTATGCACTACGGCTTTATACTATGCCAGATTTTGTAGAATACAAGAACATTAGAGACACTAGCAAGTTTTATAGGTATCTATTCTCAATACATTTCTTATTTAAAGTCTTTAAATGATAGTGTGCTGGAGTTATACAATCAGATCACAAGTGTCTCAGTTTTAAGACTTTTGCCTAAAAATATAATCAAGATTTCATTGGGTATTGAAGCCTTTTAACTTTGAAGTAATTGGACAACTGACTGATAAGCATTTTGATGATTTGTGATTGTTTCTTAGTTATTTAATAACAAATGAAGAAGAGAAAAGCTCTGAAAAGAGTTGATTTCAAGTGTTGAACTTGCATTTGGTACCAGTTCATGAAAACTATCAATATGCAGCCCAAAGAGATGTTCAAGCAACTAAAGGAGGAATCATTAGGCTGAGAAAACAGCTGGACGATCACAAAATTCTTTATTTGTTGAAGAAAATCCTTCACAACCGTCTGAAGACCACTCTGGAAGAGGTACAGTCCCAGTCAAAGCGTTGGACACACTTATACATTCTTAGATTTATTTATTTAAGTTGTAAGTGTAAACAAAGCAAGAAGATTTATATTTTAGATTCTTTAAAGAAGCTTTATCTGTTGCTTTGATGAAAGCTTTGCACACTCTTGGCACACTCGGTTCTGATAGAAGATGAACTTGTAGAAGGAGAAGAATATGGAAAAGGAAGGGAAGGGCTGGTGATCCAAAGTGTCCCACATCATCATCAGACATGGTGGAGGTGGTGTTATGATGTGGACGTGTGTACGGTTGCAATGGAGCAGGGTCACTGATGTGTATTGTTGGTAGAAATAACAGGATGAACTTTGAAGTGTATAGAAATCTACTGTCTGCTCAGAGTCACCTGACCTCAACCCAACTGAGCTGCTTTTCTCTAACGGAAGACAAAACTGAAGGCAAAAAGAAAAAGCTGTGACATTGACAATGACCATTGTTAAAAGCACTATATAAATAATACTGAATTGAATTGAAATGAAAGTAGCACATAAGAGAAAGCTCAGCATGTTGTGATGTCCACGATGTTTCCATCCAATTATTATTATTTTTTCATAATTATGCTAAATTGTCCAACTACTTTTGAGTTAGTCCAAATACTTTTGAGCCAGATATTGTAAAATAATGAATGTCTGCTATTCCTGAATGAGTAATACCCCATAGCAAAGAAACTCCAAGATCTCATATTAATCTCTTCTTTGTCTCCTAGATGGAAATGAGCCATCTTTGAGACTTGAATGAGATCTAGGCATTTTCTGCATCTTCTCAAAGGTGTCTCAAATGTGGCTCATTACCTTTAAATCTCAGGGATAGTTTAAATTTGTCTTGTGTGCAACTCACATATGCAGAAATGAGTCAAGAGTTGAGACTTGAATGAGATTTTAGCAGTTTTTTTTTCAATCAAATATGGCTTATTACCTCTAAATCACAGAGACAGTTCAAAGTTTTCTTGTGTTTTCCACACATAAAGCATACAGTACTTGTAAACTGTGCATTTGGGTTGATATGTTCTGATATAATCTTTTGAAAAACCTTTTGTTCATTCATGTGCATATAGTTAGTTAAAATTAAATAAAATTGAGTTCTCTATATTGAAGAATATATTTTGCTACATATAAATGTAACCTACCTTATAAACATATAAATGTCACCTCTTTCACCTAGTGCAAAGTAAATGTCCAGGATTGAGGGACACAGATGATCTTATACACATAAGGCACATTTTTGGCATACTGTAAATATGGCCGTGCAAACAGACATTCAGGGTAAAACAGTGGGAACAGGAACAGTGCACTATGAAGAAAGGGTGTCAGGTTTATAAAAGCCCACTTTTACACCCTATACACAGTCATACATCTTTGTGCCTCTATCGAAAAGCAGTTGTTTAACTCAAGACACAAGTGAACATCACATACTTGGCATTTCCATGGTGTTTATGGCTGCTTACCATAAACTGATTTGCAATTCACACAGACCCTGTGACCAGCAGTGGTAACATTCCTGGCATCTGAGGTCAGTCCATGTGCTGGTTGTGTGCAGTCACAGGTGAAGCCTTATCGTGTGGTCAACCACTTAAAAAAATACAAGAGATCCGTTCCAAATCCAGACCCCAGTCGTGGTCGAGGTGCCCATGACATAGTGATGGTCCGTCTGTATCTTGCCTGCTTGTTTGCATTTGGTCTCTATAAAACAGGTGGCTGATCATTTTCATGGTCACAACTGTTAATAAAAAAGCAAAAAGAAACATAAGCATGATTATAATAAAATTACTGTCACTAATCATCAACAACTATTGACCATGAATAAAGACAACACAAACTTTTGCAATGTTATACAAGGATTTATACTTTTTGCATTACGATTTACATTTACACCTTAATATTACAAACATCTGTAATCTACATGAAGCAGTATTTTAGCAACAGGAGCTAAAGTGTTTGTGCTAAATAACATTATAGAGAGCAGCATCATAAGCTAACCAAAAACTGAACCAAATAGCTCCCATAACATGAAGCTCTCCAACACGGGGATTATAAACATTTACACCACAGCTGATACTGACAACCATCTGTAATCTACATACTGTAAGGCATTAGCTTAGCCACCTGTGAGCTAATCTGTTTGTGCTAAGCTACGTAAGGCAGTATGTTAGCATGATTTAGCAGTGTTATCTACATGCTAACCAAACCATGTAAGTGACATTAAATGACAATGTTTCACATAAACTGGTAAAAGCTTGTAAGAAAATGAGGAAAAATTAATTAATATTATTTTTATATTATCAGAATAAAGATTATATAAGATTTAAAAACTTACCCACGGTAACAGTTTGCTGGATTCTCCTCCTTCGTTCTCTGTTGGAGTCTCAGTGTTGTTCTGAGGTAAATCTAAACTCCTCCCACTGTCCAGAACATTCTGTAGAGCTGTTTCCCTGTGAACAGCGTGTGGGCGTGTCCTGTCTCAGGTCATTATCAGTGAATGAAGTGTGGCAGAAAGACTGTATCTCTCCTTATATATGTATAGATATATAGATATATGGATATGTGTGTGTTCATTTTAGTTCATTTTAGTGACACATTTCAAAAAGATTTTGGGGAGACTGAGAGGTCAGAAAGCGCACCCTGTTTATTTTCTTTATTTTACAAAAGCACAATGTTTTATTGATATGTGAGTTTACATTAACAAGTAAAGACATAAATCGATGCATTACACGTATGTGTATGGTTAAAAATTATGGAACATTTTAAGTTATTTGGATGGTTACCATAAAAAATGCAAGTGGTCCCACCGCTGGAACAGCTGACCCCATGGTGCTGGTGCTGGTATGCTGGTAACCCTGCTGGTATAATTGCTGGTCAAGCTGGTGACCAGCTATGATGGTTATGCTGTTTTTTTTTCAGTTTTAAGTGATTTCCATTGATTACTTTAAAAAAGTGCATTTATATAAAAGGTTTGTGTTGTGTTTTTAGACAACACACAGATATTTAATAAATGTAAAATAATGTATTTACATGTTTTTAATGAATGGATTATTTTTGTGTCTTGTATGTAAATGCATTTAAAGGTAACACTACACAGTGCATGTATTTACATCACACATTATTTTCAGTACTAGCTATTAAAATACAAGATAATGAGCTAAAATGGTAACCAATTTTAATTACCAAAACCTTGCTAGTGGCCCAGCATATAAATCATGCTTGCCTATGCTGGATTTTTCAGCAGACATGCTGGTCTTCCATCAGTTATGCTGGTTCACCAGCTAAACCAACACCAGACCAACACTAACTAGCAAGGCCAATGCTGGTGGTAAGGTTTCATCAGCATACAGTCGTGGCCAAAAGTTTAGAGAATTACATAAATATTGGAAATTAGAAAAGTTGCAATTTGCAATTAGCAATTTGCATATACTCCAGAATGTTATGAAGAGTGATCAAATGAATTGCATAGTCCTTCTTTGCCATGAAAATTAACTTAATCCCGAAAAAAAAAAACTTTCCACTGCATTTCATTGCTATCATTAAAGGACCTGCTGAGATCATTTCAGTAATCTTTTTGTTAAATCAGGTGAGAATGTTGAAGAGCACAAGGTTGGAGATCATTATGTCAGGCTGATTGGGTTAGAATGGCAGACTTGACATGTTAAAAGGAGGGTGATGCTTGAAATCATTGTTCTTTCATTGTTAACCATGGTGACCTGCAAAGAAACGCGTGCAGCCATCATTGCGTTGCATAAAAATGGCTTGTTTGCCAGTTTATAGGATCATCAAGAACTTCAAGGAAAGAGGTTCAATTCTTGTTAAGAAGGCTTCAGGGCATACAAGGAAGTCCAGCAAGCGCCAGGATTGACTCCTAAAGAGGATTCAGCTGCGGGATCGGAGGGCCACCAGTGCAGAGCTGCTCAGGAATGGCAGCAGGCAGGTGTGAGGGCGTCTGCACGTACGGTGAGGCCAAGACTTTTGGAAGATGGCCTGGTGTCAAGAAGGGCAGCAAAGAAGCTACTTCTCACCAAAAAAACATCAGGGACAGATTGATCTTCTTCAAAAAGTATGGCGAATGGACTGCTGAGGACTGGGGCAAAGTCATATTCTCGGATGACGCCTCTTTCCGACTGTTTGGGGCATCTGGAAAAATGCTTGTCCAGAGAAGAAAAGGTGAGCGCTATCATCAGTCCTGTGTCATGCCAACAGTAAAGCATCCTGAGATCATTCATGTGTGGGGTTGCTTCTCATCCAAGGGAGTGGGCTCACTCACAATTTTGCCCAAAAACACAGCCATGAATAAAGAATGGTACCAAAACACCCTCCAACAGCAACTTCTTCCAACAATCCAACAACAGTTTGGTGAAGAACAAGGCATTTTCCAGCATGATGGAGCACCGTGCCATAAGGCAAAAGTGATAACTAAGTGGCTCGGGGACCAAAACATTGAAATTTTGGGTCCATGGCCTGAAAACTCCCCAGATCTTAATCCCATTGAGAACTTGTGGTCAATCCTCAAGCGGCGGGTGGACAAACAAAAACCCACTAATTCTGACAAACTCTAAGAAGTGATTATGAAAGAATGGGTTGCTATCAGTCAGGATTTGGCCCAGAAGTTGATTGAGAGCAGCCCAGTCGAATTGCAGAGGTCCTGAAAAAGAAGCGCCAACACTGCAAATACTGACTCTTTGCATAAATGTCATGTAATTGTTAATAAAAGCCTTTGAAACATATGAAGTGCTTATAATTATATTTCAGTACATCACAGAAACAACTGAAACAAAGATCTAAAAGCAGTTTAGCAGCAAACTTTGTGAAAAAAATATTTTTGTCATTCTCAAAACTTTTGGCCACGACTGTAGATATGCTATCTTCCATCAGTTATGCTGGTTCACCAGCTAAACCAGCATCAGACTAGCATATAAATCATGCTGTTCTATGCTGAATTTTTCTTAAACTTTCTTTACATTCTGTACAAATGTCATTACCAATAAAGAACTAAAAAATACAATATATAGAATATACTTTTATCAAGAAGTGAAGCGATGAGATAATGTTTGTGTTCAATGACCTCTGTATACACTTATCATTTAAGGCCAAACCTATTTTGATTATACATTTATGACTAAATGTTCAAGATTTTTTCATGGCCAACCCAATTAAGCCTACAGTACATATAGATTATCATAAATAAATAATTTTCCACAATTTCTCCCACACATGCTCCAAGCCTGCAAATGTTTAATTGGCCAGTGTGTTAAAGAAATGAGCAGGGCATCGCCAGGCCTCCGTGTCAAGTCAGCAAAAACCACTTTATCCATCAATCATCCAGACCTTTAGGTGGCGGTAGCGCAACACCTACTTTGCCTGCCGCGGATAAAAATGAAGAAGAAGACAAAGCGGACGGTGAAGGTGGGTTTTTTTTTTCTTTCGCGCCGAATTTAAAAATAATTATTATTGACAAGGACTCAAACTTAAACTAAAATTAAAGTAAGTTAAAACCACAGAGTCTTTGGTAAGAAACAAAACAACAAAAACTGTGGTATACTTGGATGATATTTTCACAGCTTACGTTTGTTATTAAATTGCAAAAAAAATTCAAATGCTACCTGTGGGTGGTTTAGCATGTGGATTAGCATGTCTAGGTAACTAACACTTGTGAGGTTTAAAGTTTTTTTTTTTTTTTTTTAATGGTAAAAATCAGTCACCTAGCTACAGTATATTATTAGACATGCCCCAAGTTAACAGGTGTGGTTTGACATATTAAGTTATTTAAAAAAAAAAACTGTTTTTTAATAGTAATCTAATGTAACTGCATGATCAGTCTTTGAAAACCAGTAGTTTTATTATAGAGTGTTTAGGGTTTAACAATAGTTACTAGAACATGTAACTTTAGAGACATCAGTTAATTATATTCTACAGACAAAGACCAATATGTTTGTTTGTGGAAAGGTTATTTTGGTAATTATATACATTTTACTTTAACTGGGTTCCTTTCAGAAGCATGCCACCTCATGAGATCAAAATCTCAACAAAGAAAATGCAGGAGAATGTTCCGGAGTCTCCATCAGCACCACATCATCAGTCAGGTAAGAACCAGCCCATGAGCAAGCTCAAGCCCACCTCTCAACCTTCAGACATTTGGGAATGGAGTAGCTGAATGGTGTTTAGGTAAATCTCAAATTTTTTTAAAATTAGTATTTTTTCACAAGAGAAGACTGATGTAGCCGATAAAACTTTTCCTGGCTTTGGCCCGTTCTTGTAGCCCTTACATACAGCAAGCAACCAATTTTCCTTTGTGAAGATTGTCAAAATGCTGTGGACTTTGTGTAACTCCTGTATAAATCATACTATGAGTTGAGCAGTGTGACGCTTAATATCTTTGTCAGGTTGGGTGACATTTTGTATAATTTAATGTCTTGATTTGCCAGATTTTACTGGTGTCTGTTATATTGTAATTGTATAATGTGAATAAATTTTAAATGAATTATTTACATAAATGACATAAATCTAAATAAAGTATTACACTATATGCTGTTAACTGAGTTTTTTTTTTAATGTATTCAATAGTGTTCAATTCCTCATTTATGTCTGGCGTTAATCTCATTATGGTCTTATATATGGCTCATTTGCTTCTCCTTCAAATGCAGTTCTGTTTCTCACATACATCTCAGATCTCGACATCTCGGGTTGTGTCTGTCATGTCGCTTTGTTTCTCCTAAGTGGAGTTTAGGAGAAATAGAAAAGACAAAGTCACGCTTGTAATGGGACATCTTAATCAGACTCATGGGACAAGAAAAAGGTCATTCTGAGCAACAAAAATGTTGCTATGGGGCAATAAGTCTGATGAACCCCCTGTGCCAATGGGGTGTGGCCAAGAGTCAGCTTTGAGAAGCAGCAGGTAAAGTGTAATGATTTCCACCTGCACCATATTATTAAGTTGTCAGTGAGAGAAGACGAGAAACAAAGGCTGTTTGTTCTGAATCTCTTGCGCTCTCTCTCTCTCTCTCTCTGTAAAAAACAAAACAAAACAAAAGGATCATGTGAATAGTCACAAACCTGCTTCCTCGTTCTCAGTTGAAAGTTCATCACTTTAATCACCAACCTAATCAAGTACCTAAAATAGAAGTATTGATTTACCAGGCTCTGTTATTGTTGTTAATTAGCCCCTTCTTGCTTAATTTATTCATTTTTAGAGATTCCAATTATGTAGCAAAATAACTAGCCATGATTATAACATAATTGTCATAATAATGGATCTATTTAAACACATACACTAGGAAAGATATTTGCAAGATGCCGCAAACTAACAATAGATGACCATTAGCACGAAATAGAACTTGCCTCTATTTGTTTTTCTCAGATTTGGGGAAAACTTCTTGTAAGCATACGCAGTATGAGAATGAGATGGGCAAGGATCCCCCCCCCCCCCCCCCCAACTCATTAGTAAGAAGGAGATACAGATGTTGCATTATGTAGTGGTATGCACAGCCATGGCCAAAAGTTTTGAGAATGACAATTTTTTCACAAAGTTTTTTCTAAGAACACAGCCAAGAATAAAGAATGGTACAAAAAATATCCTTTAAGAGCAACTTTTCACAACTATTCTAGAACAGTTGGTGGTGAACAATGATGTTTCCAGCATGATGGATCTCACCATGAGGCCAAGTTGATCACTAAGTGTCTCTCAGAAATTTTGAACCCTGGCCAGGAAACTTTCCAGACCTTAATCCCAGTGAGAACTTGTGGTCAATCCTCAAGATGGTAGGTGGACAAACAAATTCTGACAAGCATTGATTATGTAAGAATGGGATGACCAGAGTTGATTGATCGCATGCCAGGATAAATTGCAGGGGTCTTGAAAAGGAAGGACCAACACTGCAAATATTGACTCTTTGCATAAACTTAAGGTAATTGACACCTATGAAATGCTTGTAATTATATCGCAGTATAGCGGGGAAACATCTGACACAAAGATCTTAAAACACTGTAGCAGCAGATTTTATGAAAATTTATATTTGTCATTCTCAAAACTTTTGGTCACAGCTGTAAGTACTTATGTGAGAAAGAGGTACAGAAGCATAGTAATATATTACATTTACTTCATTACTGTCCACCACTGGTAACATGACATGCTTCACGTAATTACCTTACTTAAATAAAAAGAGGATTTTCATGTTGCATAATAATATGCAACTTTTTCATGTTGCATATTATTAAACATGGCAAACAATTTATTTAAAAACACACCCTTGTGAAATTAACCATTCTTGTGTTGTCTGTACCTTCAGCCACCTGGAACTTCCTGTCCTGTGTAAGAAAATGAATAAAACAAAACTGGATCCAATCATTTATGGTCTTTCATCACCCATTACATTATCCATGGAGAATATCAACTTCTGTGTGGGACTTCCTCTAAACATCTGTGCCATCATCATCCTAACCCGAGCTGGAGGACTGGATGGATCTCTGATTTTCGCACTGAGCCAAATTATAGCCGAAATCTTTTTTGAAATGGAAGCACCTTTCGTCATGCTTTGTTATGTGAATGTGGAAAATCTCTGCTTTTATTATCCAATATCACTGATTACTGCTACCTGCATGATGGCTCGCTTGCTGTTCCAGTGCTGTGTGTGTTTTGAGCGTTACGTGGCAGTCATCCACCCACTTATCTTCCTTAAGTATAAAGCGATAAAGTATCGGTTAGCAGTTATAGTCATTATATGGATATTCTCATTCATTATTGCTATTTTTTCCATGTTTAAGTTTTCATATGTTCCTTTTGATATTATGGCAGCTGCATATATTGCTGTTCTGAGTGTGATGCTTTTCATGAGTCTCTCTCTCCTCAGAGGTCTGAAGAGACCAGGACCAGGAGTGAGGAAAAGGGATGATGGTGGGGTGAGCGTTGCCAAACAAAAGGCTTTTAAAATCGTGTCCTTAAATTTTCTGATATTTTTAATCCAAACAATCCCAATAATGACAAGCTTTTTTATATATTATGCAGTGTCTGAGGAGGCCTTTATGATGGCATTTTTCATTGGTTTAAATATTGTTATTGCTATAAGTTTAATGCAACCATTCTTATTGTTATACCAGAACGGGAAACTGACATGCATAGGGTAAGTGCTGTGTGTGGCTGAATACAGAAAGAAACAATTATCCTCATATACATATACTTTTGAATATAGTAAGTTATTTCAAAAAGGAAAATACATTTTAGTTGTTGTATTTTTATTAGAGTAATTAGACATGATTAGAAATTAGAAATGATTAGTCTATCATGACCCAGATTCCCTTTGTCATCATGTCACCCTGTCCCTTCAGCAACTTCACTGTGTGCCTATCAGAGATCACCTAGAGTTTCTTTAATAAGTTATTTAAAGGGTTTCTTTTAACCTTGCTTCTCCCCACCTCTCAATGCTCATACAGTACTACACCCCATTGTACCTGATGAGAAAAACTATTGGATTTACTCTTCCTCATCGAGGCTTCTCTTTGGCCCAATTGGACAACATGGGATCTAGAGCCTTCTGCTCCACTGCTCCACATATCTGGACCCACACATTTTGGCGGTTACTAAAGAAAATTCTGGAGAATCAAAAACAGTAGATCAATTCTGACTTATCTATTCTAAAGACATTATGGATATTTAACTTTGTGGTTTCTGAACACTTTTACAAGCTGAAAAGTTAGCCTTTTTTTTTTTTTTTTTAAAGCTGCTTTTTTGCTTTATTATTTAGAAGAGGAGAGGGATGGAAGGATAGGCTGCTGAGGGTATGACTGCTTATACATGCCTTTTATTTATAATAGTGGCAGCTACATCTCATCACCCGAAAACTCATTATTTTAAGTACTCAGTAACACACGCTTGTGAAATGAACCATTTATCATTACATGATAAATGTGTTCTCTACCTTTAGCCACCTTGAACTTCTTGTTCTGTGACAGAAAATTAATAGAACCAAACTGGATCCATTTATTCAGGGTCTTTCATCGCCCATTATTATGTCCATGGAGACTGTCAACTTCTGTGTGGGATTTCCTCTAAACATGCAGCACTGTGCAAAAGCATGCCGATGTGAGCGGCTTTATTTCGGTCGTAATATACTAACATATTTTTACTGTGTAGTGCACCGCGCCCAGCCTCTCGTGGGGCGAGCCATTCTCTGAATACTCAGTTTTAACGGGGGTGGGGCTAAGAAAATGAAGTGAGGGGGCTATGGAAGTGATCATGTCATCTCCGCAGCAGTGTATGCGCCAATAATTCATGTTTCATTCGAGTAATATAATCTGAAATTTGTTTTCCATTAGTTTATAGAAAGTGAAATGTCTGCTTTTATATAAGTATATATTTTTTATGTCTACCTTTTTAATGCTGTTGTTACGCATATAGGGGTAGATTAGTGGTTAAGGCATTGAACCATGATTTGGATGGTCCTAGGTTCGAATCCCATAACCACCTGGTTGTTTCTGTTGGGCCCTTGAGCAAGGCTTCTCAAAATTATAATGAGAAAAAATGGAAGTTGCTCTGGATAAGGGTAAATATATTTATTGCTTGCTTGTATCCTGTACAGTGACTTTAAGTGACTACAAAGGTCACTTTGTTATCAAATATATTATAATCATTAAAACCTCTCCCCCACCAAGCTACAGGAGGTTCCAGTAGAGAGTCTCAGCCAAACCAGGCCTCACCCCGTAGTCTATCATTAAAATTTGGCAATAGCCCTACCGAGTGCTTAAACAAAATTAATTAACTAAATAAATAAATGTGTAGTTATGTTGACATGGTTAAAAACATAGTAATCCCAAGTCATGGTGATTTGTTTCTGCTGTCAGCACTGACCGATGTCTCAGAAATGTTGATTTGCATGTGAGAGATTTTTCTACATCACAAGCAACAGGTATAAAGCCATTCTGTAATAGTGTTCTGAATCACTTATGCGTTAGTTTGATGTTGGGCGCATCTTCTTACATAGAGCCTCACATCAAGACTAACAACTACTTCACAGGTGGTATTATTATTATTATTATTATTATTATTATTATTATTGGTCTTTTATGTCTTTTGTCCTGTGTGTCTTGGTGGATCTGTAAAAAACAGGACAATGTCAGGTTTTTGGTTGAGTTACAAAAACAAAGCAGCAAAATCAAATACAGATGATCAATTCTTATTATGAATATGTAACTTTGTGGTTTCTCCGGACTTTTACAAGCTACAATTACATTTGGCTTATTATATACAAGAAAAAGAGGCTGCTGAGAGAATTAGCGCATTCGCATGGCATAAAAGAAAATGTATTTACTTATCTCCCGGATATACAGTACATGTCCCAAAGTGTGCGTCTTTTAAGAGTGTGTTGCGATGAGAAGAGGAGGGGAGGGTGTGTGTATGCAAACTGTGTGTGAGGCAGAGAGAGAATCTATGGATGTTGGGTTAGATGGATTTTAAAAAGGAGCAAATACTGTATAGTAATTGTGCCCTGTGTGATTTACATTTCACAGAGGTAAAATCTGATAGCTCAATTTGTATGCTTGATGTATCTGTAACTTATTAACCTTGGATTATGATGTTTGGATAGACTATTGTTTGGAAATGTCATTATAGGTCTAGCTATATGATATAAAGAGTGTTTACCACACTTTGTTATACATGTCATTCATCATTTTCTAATCATTCTTTTTGCTTTCGATTTTCTGATGGTTGTCAGCTTTTGTCCTTCTGCACATTGTATTGTTTTATGGTGTATAGCAATATGACTCGGCACACAAAATACATTTTTGGATGATTATGGTAGGATGTTAGGAATTCTTTCTTTACAAATTACAAACAGCGAATAGGACAATTGACTGGTTACAGATGCTTTTATTTATGAGTGATATCTACTACATCTCATCACCCCAAACCTCAGTATTTCAGTACTTAATATTTCAGTATTTTCAGTACTCAGTAACACACTCTTGAAATTAACCATGTATCACTGCATGTGTTGTCTCTACCTTTAGTCACCTGGAACATCCTGTCCTGTGTAAGAAAATGAATACAACAGAACTGGATCCATTAATTCAGGGTCTTTCATCACCCATTATTATGTCCATCGAGAATGTAAACTTTTGTGTGGGACTTCCTCTAAACATCTGTGTCATCATCATCCTAACCCGTGCTGGAGGACTGGATGGATGTCTGATTTTCACACTGAGCCAAATTACAGCCGAAGTCCTCTTTGCCATGGCAGCTCCTCTCTTCATCCTCTGTTATGTGGACTTTGAAATCCTCTGTTTTTATTATCCTATAATATTCATTACTGGCACCTGCATGGCCTCGCGCTTGCTGTTCCAGTGCTGTGTGTGTTTTGAGCGTTACGTGGCAGTTGTCCACCCTCTTATTTTCCTTAAGTATAAAGCGATAAAGTATCGTTTAGCAGTCTCGGGTTTAATGTGGACATACTCATTCATATGTGGCATTGTATCTGTGATTAAGCTTTCAAAATCTCTCTACAGTATTTTTATAATTATTTACATTATAAGTCTAAGCATGATGCTTTACTTTAGTTTCTCTCTCCGCAGAGGTCTGAGGAGACCAGGTCCAGGAGCGAGGGTCAGGGATGATGGTGGGGTGAGCAGTGCAAAAAAAAAGGCTTTAAAAATTGTGTTCCTAAATTTTCTAATTTTTTCATTGCAAACATTTGCAGTAACGGTGAGCTTTGTTATATCTTATACATCGTCTGAGGATGTCTTTGTTCGGTCATTTTTTCTTGCTGTAAATATTATGATCATTGTAAGTTTAATGCAGCCAGTCTTATTTTTATACCAGAATGGGAAACTCTCATGCATGAGGTGAGGCTGAATTTAAGAAATCTCCCATTTCGGCATGCCGCCCAAACCCTGTCAAAATCATTTACATTTAACTTACAGAACAACTTACATTTATCTCATTATCTCACATCTGAGCAGGCCCGGAGCGAGGGTCAGAGATGATAGATGATGGTGGGGTGAGCAGTGCAAAAACAGGCTTTAAAATTCTTCCAAAATTTTCTGATATTTTTAATCCAAACATTTGCAGTGATGGTATGCTTGTACAATTATATCTTTTATATCATCTGAGAATGCCTTTGTTCTGTCATTTTTGGTTGATGTAAATATTGTCATCATTGTAAGTTTAATGCAACCAGTCTTATTTTTATACCATGAATGAGAAACTAACATGCGAGAGGTGAGATTAAATTTGGAAAATGGTAGTAAATGGTCCAGGTGTCCACTGATGTGAGTTGTTTCCAGGTGTAGTTTGGAGGTCTGTAGTATGTGCTAAACCAGAGAATAGGTTATTTACATGCTATGTGCTTCAGGACACATCAGTCCTGCTCTATGAGTTTGCATGGTCTATCAGTTCATAGCTGAGCTGCATGCTTTTATTTTACAATAAAAGCACTTACAGTTGACTGCGGCAGATATAGTGGGGTACAAATTTCCCTAATTTACTTGTGGCAAAAAGCTCTTCAGAACAATCCAGGCAGCGTTTGTCTTAATTATATACACCGGTTAGCAATGGCTATGGGAGGTCGCCCACGATGGCCTCTATATTTAGCCTGGTATGGGAGACCACCCTGTTGGACTCTGGCATGAACTTGTCCAGCGTCTTTGTCCCCTTTCAAAAGCTACACTCGATGCTGCATGAAAACGCTATGGGAACATCTCTTTGTTCTCCGGTTGTAAAGCCTGTGTGTATCAAATATGCTAAATATTTTTAGCTTATAACCTCGGTCAGGAGACGTCATCCGATAAGGTGCACCTGCAGGTTATAAATAGGAATGAATCGGAAACATCCTCAGATCTTTTTGTCTTTAGGGCCGCTTTGTATTTGCGTGTGTGTTCAAGCAGATAACGAAAGGAAAAGGAAAGCTTTTCAGGCAGTGGGTCAGGCTGGTGCTACACTGCACACTATGGCGGTTTTGCAGGCTTACCAGGCTGACCTGCTGAAGGACTTGAGCGCAAGCATGGCTAGTGATGAGAGGCCGTTTGCAGAGCTACGCCGAGCCACGGATCTGTCTCTTCGTGCAACCAAGCAGATGGCCCAGAGGCATCTGTGGCTGAACCTCACGGGCATTAAGGATAGGGATTGTGCTGTCCTCCTTGATGCCCCCATCTTGCCTTCCAGTCTTTTTGGCGATGCTGTCAATTCTGTCGCTGCTAGGTTTTGGGAGGCTTTGGGAGGTTTCTTCCCAGCCGTGCTCAAGAGTCGGGACTGACCAGGTCTGGCCCCCATTAGGCGTGAGGTGCAGAGGGAGAGTGTGACCAGCTGGGCACCCCCTCATAAAGACTGGGGTGTGGCTTGCTGCTCTTCTTGACCTGAGGAGCTTCCTCTCTGCAAAGTTAAAGTCCTGAGGCTTGGGGGGTCATGGGGATGTCTCCCCTCGGGGAGGAGCGCCTAGATTGCCTTCACAGAATATGGTCTCCTCCCTGGCACTCCCAGGAGGCCGGTGTTCAAACCCCGCCACCACTGGTGTTTCGGGGAGCATCGGTCTCCAACGAAATGTTGGGTGTTCGGTCATCTCCTGCCACAGTTCAGGATACCAAGCATCTAACACCCCCCCCATCCAGCCGAAAAACTTGTGCCCCTTTCGGAGAAGCTGGCAGCGTGAAAACTACTGCAAGGCGTATCTCCTTGGGTACAAAGAACTGTAGCCACAGACTACAGGATTCAGTTTGCACATCGTCCCCCACGTTTCAACGCCGTGGTCTCCACTTCCGTGAAACCAGAACGAGCACATCTGCTGGGCCAGGAATTACAGACTTTGCTTTGCAAAGGGGCCATAGATCATGTTCACCTCCCAGACAGGGAGTCGGCCTTCTACAGTTGGTTCCCAAGAGAGATTGGGGGGGGGGGGGGGGGGGGTTGAATTACATAGACGACTGGCTTATCCTGGCTCAGTCTTAGCAGCTAGCGCTGCTAGCTCACCTCCATTCTTTAGGATTGAGACTCAACGCCGGGAGAAGCGTTCTCTTTCCTGCTCAGAGAACAACATATTTGGGTGTCACATTGAATTCGATCGTGATACAGGCACAGCTGTCTCCTGCACATGTCGAATCCATTCTCAATATCCTAAAGGAAATCAGGCTAGGCCAGAAAGTGATTGTTCACTACTTTCAGAGTGTTTTTAGCTCTTATGGCAGTTGCGTCCACGATGATACCTTTGGGCCTTCTGCACATGAGAGTGTTTCAGTTGTGTCTAAGAGCCAGGGGATTTCACTCAAGGGCCAATCCCCGGAGGGAAAAAAGGGTTACGTGCCAGGGGCACCTAGGATGACATCTCAGTGTCGAAGCACTAGCTGCTAAGACTGAGCCAGGATAAGCCAGTGGTCTATATAATTCAGAATACGGATGCCCTGGAATCATAGAGCCAGCGCTGCATCCGTACATTTTATATATGTGCGGGGTGACAGGGCTAGGCCAAATGGAAGAACCCGATACTGGAAAGCTTCCCTGAAAGAGAACCTTAGGAACTTCCTATGTTGTGGCAATATTTCTATATGAAAATATGCGTCCTTCAGGTCGATTGGCACAAACCAGTCCTCTGGTTGGATTTGAGAAACAATCATTTCAGCTGTCAACATTTTGATGTTCAGCACACGAAGATCCTATTAGGTTCACTCCTATTTATAACCTGCAGGTGCACCTCATCAGATGATGTCACCTGACTGAGGTTATATAAGCCAAAATTTGGCGTGTTTGATACACACATGCTTCACAAACGGCTGAACAAAGAAATGTTCCCATAGCGGTTTCGCACAGCATCGAGTGTAGCTTTTGAAAGGAAACTCCATTAACTTTCACCCTCTAAAATGTTTGTGTGTGTGTGAGTGATTAAATAGCGTAGTTTCATATAACGTAGATTAGTTCAATAAATTCTTGCTTCTTTATAAAGAACTCTTGTCTTGGCCATGTCTTTTAAAGTTTAAACATTTACCCAAATCTTAAGTTAAGTTGCTCATAATTGCTAAATACTAGATTTTGTGTTCTCACAAAATAAGCACGTGATAAACAGAACTGTTAAGATGCACTAAATTGAGCTAAATGCTGGACGGGTAGACGATAAAGTGTAATTAAAAATTACTTAAATTTAAATTCAATTCAGTAAAATTAACCCGAATCCTTAAAGATTCGATTCACCTCAGAATCGGAGCTGAAACCCTACATGAGTGCCTACACAAAACAAATTAGCTAAATAAATGAATGTGTAGTTGTGTTGACAAGGTTAGCACCACAGTACTAAAGATTTGTTTCTGCTGTCAGCACTGACAGATGTCTCAGAAATGTTGATTTGCATATGAGAGATTTTCCTACATTGCAAGCAACAGGTATAAAGGCGTTCTGTAATAGGGTTCTGAATCACTTATGCGTTGGTCTGATGTTGTGTGTGTGTTCACGTTTTCCGTTACACATTTTCCGTAAACAGAGCCTCACATCAAGACTGACAACATCTTCAAAGGTATTATTATTATTATATGTCTTATGGCAGCATAGTTGCTAAGAGGTTAGCACTGTCACCTCACACCTACAGGTACTGGGTTCAATTTCTGTGTTGGGTCTGTGTGCATGGAGTTTGCATGTTCTCCCTGTGATTGGTTGGTTTTCTCTGCGTTCTTCAGTTTTCTCCCGCTGTCCAAAAATGAGCAGATTAGGCTAATAGATGTTTCCATGTCTTTCCATATGAGTGTTGACCAGCGGCCCTACCACATTTGTACAAATGGAAATAAATGCAATGGGCACTATTGGCTTTCATGGTCCTTAGTTGGACTACAGAGGGTCCTAGATGGATGAATGGATATCGTATTTACTATGTGCTTTGCTGGATCTGTAAAAATAGTCCAAATCATATAATTTTTGGGGGGTTACAAAAAAACAAAACAAATACAGTAGATACATTCTTACTTATCTATTCTAAAGACATTATGGATATGTAATTTTGTGGTTTCTTAGGATGTTTACTAGCTTATTTTTTACTTTTTATATACAAGAGTAAGAAAAAAGGGCTGCGGAATAAATGACTTCTAGCTGCTTTAATTTATAAGAGCAACAGCTCCATCCCATCACTCCAAAACTCAGTATTTCAATTATTTTCAGTAATCCAGTAACACACACTTGTGAAATTAACCATGTAATGTTGTATTTGTTGTCTGTACCTTTAGTCACCTGGAAACTCCTGTCCTCTGTAAGAAAATGAATACAACAAATTTGGATCACCCATTATTATGTCAATGGAGAATGTCAACTTCTGTGTGGGACTTCCTCTAAACATCTGTGTCATCATCATACTAACCCGAGCTGGAGGACTGGATGGATCTCTGATTTTCACACTGAGCCAAATTACAGCCGAAATCCTCTTTGCCATGGCAGCTCCTCTCTTCATCCTGTGTTACGTGAACTTTGAAATTCTCTGCTTTTATTATCCAATATCATTCATTACTGGCACCTGCATGGTTTCGCGCTTGCTGTTCCAGTGCTGTGTGTGTTTTGAGCGCTACGTGGCAGTCATCCACCCACTAACATTCCTTAAGTATAAAGTGATAAAGTATCGTTTAGCAGTCTCAGGTTTAATGTGGATATATTCATTCATATGTGGCGCCGTGTCCATGATTAAGCTTCCAAAATTTCTTTACTGTATTTTTATCATTATTTACATTATAGAAATAAGCACGATGCTTTTCTTTAGTGTCTCTCTCCTCAAAGTTTTGAAGAGACCAGGGCCAGGAGCGAGAGTCCGGGATGATGGTGGGGTGAACAGTGCAAAAAAAAAGGCTTTAAAAATTGTCTCCCTAAATTTTCTAATATCTTCAATCCAGACAGTTGCATTGGCAGTGAGCTTTGTTATATCTTATACATCGTCTGACGATGCCTTTGTTCTGGCATTTTTTATTGCTTTAAGTTTTATCATCACTGTAAGTTTAATGCAACCATTCTTATTTTTATACCAGAATGGGAAACTGACATGTTTCGAGTGAGAATGAATTCAAGCAATTTCCTTATGGGATTAATGAAATATTTTGAAATTTGAATTTTGAGTATAAACATAATGATCCTCATTTAAAATACAGAGAGTTATTTCAGCAAACACTGTTACAAAACCTGAAGAATAAATAATTATTTATACCCCATGTTGGCATGCCAACCCAACCCTGCTGATTAGAGTCATTTACATTACACTTATTAAACATAACAGATGCCCTTATCCAGAACAACGTACTTTTGTCTCGTGATCTTGAATCAGTGTAGTTATGGGTGCAGTTTGGGAGTGCTGGACTCTAACACATTAAACACTGAGCTACAACCCCTGCCTTACACAATCAGCCTACACCACACTGTAAACCCTAATGCTCAAAGTAAGTAAACACATTGAGTACTGTTAATTTAAATAATTGCAATTAGACCTTTTTGAGTATTCAGAACTTTTTGGTATTTGAGTTTGTAGAAATTACACTTTTCAAGTTAGCTGAACAAATTTCCACCACAGTAAAACCTATAGAGGAATGGTGGCTCAGTGGTAGGTGTTTCGTCTGCAATGCGAAAGGCCTGGGTTTGATTCCTGGGCCGGATTGTCTGCAACAATTTATTTGATTTGCAACAAGTTCAACGAACTCTAATTTATAGTTCTGTTTACCTAAAATTAGAAACATCATTACTTAAAAAATTTGATGTAACTGATTACCTCAAATATTTTGAGTTTTGCCAACTTAATCGGGTTTACAGTGTAAATGAGTACCCAGAGGAAACCAAAAAAGCACTGGGGGAACATCCAAACACCACTCACACAGCCCATGGGGGGGATTGATAATCACTAAGAATAATCATTTTACTCATTATGTACAAGGTTTGCAAGAAGTACTTTTTGTGTATTTTCACACAAACCCAAGAAGTATCCTACAAATAAAACAACTAAAATAGTATATCTTACAGGTAGACAACACAAACATTTAATCAGTTATGTGTAAAACTGTGTGAGTAATGTAATGACAAAAATAATGTGTGAGTGAGATGTAATGTAAGTAGAATTAAGTATAATAAAAGTATTAAAGTGACTTGTACTGAATATCAGAGGGGAGGAATGTGTGAAACATGTTTTTCAGAATTGCAGTTTACAGACCTGATGGCCTCTAGCTTCAGCTTGGCATTGGAGATCACCCTGTTGGACTCTGGCATGAACTTGTCTGGATATGTGTTTCCTTTTCTTCTCTAGCCTTCCCTTGTGTAAAGCAGCCCAAGCTGAGATAATTGTTTTGAGCCAACATGGAGATTTTTACTCCCCACACAAACATTCCTGTGGAGGCTCATCCCTTGGCCATCAGAAGGTGTGTTTCAGGAGGTCTTCCAGGCTTGTCTTCAGTGACCAGGTTCTTCACCAAGTGGCTGGTGAGCCGGGACAACATGCACACTAGGTGCTTGTTTCCTTAATTAATTTCTACATGTGCCACTATTTTTTCTCCAAAACATTCTCCCATCTAATACGTTGGCATCCACATAAAATGCCCATAAAGATCAGATTGATCATGGGCATAGGAAATAGATGGGATGGGCAGGAGATATCCCGCTAATATAAGACATACTTGTTGTATACTATACATTTACCTGTTCAGGTAAGTGCTGCCTGATGTTTTTTTTTTGGATTATATACGGGCAATGTTGGAAATTCAGTTTTACAATATCTCAACTGTTAACCCTTATAACCCAAGTGGCACAGGTACAGCATACAATGCAGCATAAGTCAATGAGTATTTTTAAAAAAAGTGCTGATATAGAAGCCTTGCCAGTGTGTGTTAACATGGAGGCTTCAGACTTCAAATGGTGTTTTGGGGTTTTTGGGTTAGTCAGGTAGAACAAACGTTTTCTTTATTTTTATAACGTGTCATTTTTACCACATCCTGAGTATGGTAATGACATAACAAAAATGTAGAACTGTTAAAATGAGCATATTTCTTTGTGCATATTACTGCTTGTTATTTTTTGCTCTATCATGTTTGGGTAGATAGTTAAAACAATATAAACTTCAGTTCATCATATTGCCTATTTTGTGCTGAAAAAGGATAAGATATGTCACTCTATATTGCACAATCCTGAGCCCTAATTATGTTTATTAAAAAACACAAAGCAAAACTAATCATGGCTTATCAAACATCCACTGTGGCCATCATCAAGAAACTCATTTTTCCAGACTGCCATGTGGACTAGAAACATGGATGGCCTAGACTACAACTCCCAACAACACAGAATTTCTTGATTACTAACACCTGTGTTCAATCAAACAGCATCTTATTAAAGAAGTTCTGATCGGCCTGAAGGACACTGTGAAGTACACTTCACAGGGTGTTCAATCATGTTAAGTGTGATTCCAAACTGCAGGGATCGAAAATGTTCAGTTCAGAGAGAACTGAGGATCGTGTAGGAAAGGAGAAGGTCTTCACTGCACCGGAGAATGGAATGAAAAATTTCCCATAAGTCATTGTGTTTTACTGGAGCATGAAAAAAATGGAACTCGAAATGGATTTATATATTTATTATCGAGGACGACATCTTATTAAAAGGACACAAAAATTTACATTTTATTTTAATCATGAATTATCAGTATTTATTCAGTATTATATAGGCTAGTATGACTGTAATGAATTATCATTGTTAATCAATAATTTATTTCCAAGTTATACACATTTCAGTATGTTTTATAATGGTATCAGTTTTTGTTTCAATAAATATAAAAAAATATTCCGTATTGTGAAATTTCCACTGCAGTCGTAACAGGTATCCGAGGGACTTATGTTACCATGGTAACACACGGAGGAAGTGACGTTTGCGCTGTTGACTTCGCAGGATGTTACAAATAGTGAAGTTTTGTCAAGGGAAGTTTCCTTTACCGACAAGGTTTAGAAGTGTATTTATGGGACTTTTTGACCGTTCTTCTAGAAGCTCATTTGTGAGATCAGACACTGATGTTGGATGAGAAGGCCTGGTGCGTGCTGTCCGCTCTAATTCATCCCAAAGGTGTTCTATCAGGTTGAGGCTAGGCGATTTCTCCCACACCAAACTCGTTCACCCCTGTAAAAAAATCAAACAAAAAGTTTATTTTAGCTTTTGTTTATTACAATAATACATTCAATAATACATTGCAAATATACTAACAAAAAGTTGTACCATCAGTTAATATATAAAAAGTATCCTGACATCATGCGTTTACCAAATTTTGGAATTCATTTTTAAACACTTTAAAATTATAACATTATAGGAAAATATACTTCAAGTGAAAGCATGCTTATTTAAACTTCGTTTTTAAATTTATTTTTGGTAGATTTTTAAAAATAATGTTCAAAATAATAATTGTAGAAATGTACAGAAAGTAAACATTAGAATACAAATTTTAACATATGGTAATCTCAGTATATTTGTAGTTAAATGTAAATGTACTTACTCATATGTACTTATTTATGCTTATATTTACTGCACTACTCTCTTGTGCTCACACATTTTCTGACTCGTTTTTGCACACTGAATCTCTCTCTCGCTTTCAAACTCAAACTTTTTGCTTGCTGAAAATCACTTTTGCGCGTTTAAGATAATTTATGTTTGCACCCTTTCTCTTCTTCACCCTTCACTATCATAAGGCTACACTTGTACAACCTGCAGCAGCGTTAGACCAGAATCTGCGCACCACCAGCCAATCAGAAACTGGAGGCGGGCAGAATCTGACTGTCTGTTTTCTGATTGGCTCCCCAGTTCTTCTGCTCCTAGTTTGAATATATTTCATGGTTTTTATTAGCAAGTTTGTAATTAAGTGCATAGTTTAAACTATAGAATGTATTGTCTAATGTGTTGTTGCTAAATCTTATGTACTTCACTTTTGTGTTAATGCTCTGTAGCTCCGCCTAGAACGTGCTAGAATCAGCAGACCAGATTTGCACTAATACTGTACAGGTATATTCTAATACTAATGTCTGTCTTTGTTTAGACGACAGTTAAAATTTTAGTTTGGTCAGATTGTCTTCGACCAATGAACAATCAGTTTTGTAATTTTTTTTATCCTTGTCCAAATAAAATCTGCCTCTATATTACTGATGTAATGTATTCCAAAACATGTTATAGTGTAAAAAATGCATCCAGCATGTGTAAATTATCCTAAACACCTTTAGTTTACTGGTAACACATTTGCAGTACAGTATTATAGAAGACTGTGTGACTGTATGATATAATAAAGTATATTTGTATTAACAGCATGCTACTGCTGCAATAAGAATATATTCATAGTATATTAATCATGTATTTGTAACACAGTAAGAATTGCTGAATTGTACTTATAATACATAAAATCTATACTTAAATTTAACTAATTACTGTCAGGTATGTACATTAGTACACAAACAGCCATATACTTTAAGTGTACTAAGTATACGAAATATATTTAAGTGTATATATATATATTTTTATTTGGGCATTCATGTCTTTATGGTCCTTGCTTTGTGTACTTGTGCACATGTCATGTTGGAACTGGTGTAGGATTGTTTTTCAGAAGTTGGGCTCCGCTCCTTTTTTCCAATCAAAGGATCTTTCAATGCTTTAGAATACCAACATTTTACACAATTTCATGCTCTCAACATCTCCACGGGGTAAAAAACTGTCATTTTCTTCAGCACCTTATCTTTTAAATTCCATATTAACAATGTACTCAGGTCATGTTACTACCTTCTCCATAATATTACTCGGCTCCCCCCATACCCTACACCACAATGCATCACCATTCTCATCACCATTCTTACCCATGCATTGGCTAACATGGACTCTAGAGCCTTCAGTTCCACTGCTCCCATCTTTGGAACACTTCCAGAAAACAAGATGCACCAATTTACTGATACTCCTATGATGACATATGATGTATATTTATTGCGTGCTTGTAACTTGTACGCTGACTTTAAGTGTCTAGAAAGGCACACATAAATATATTATGATTATTAACACCCCCAAAAATGTACAGGAGGTTCCATATTTTCAGACAAACCAGGCCTCAACCCCTCGTCTGCGATTAAAATTTGGCAATGGCCCTACTGAGTGCCTAAAGAAAATAAATTAGCTAAATAAATAGATGTGTAGTTATGTTGACAAGGTTAAAAACATAGTAATCCCAAGTCATGGTGATTTGTTTCTGTTGTCAGCACTGACAGATGTCTCAGAAATGTTGATTTGCATGTGAGAGATTTTCCTACATCACAATCAACAGGTATAAAGGCGTTCTGTAATAGTGTTCTGCATCACTTATGCGTTGGTCTGATGTTGTGCGCATCTTCTACACATTTCCCTTACACAGAGGCTCACGTCAAGAATAAAGACTTCTTCACAGGTATTCTTCTTCTTCTTCTTAATATTATTATTTATGATTATGATTTATTATTACAATGTGCTATGGTGGATCTGTGAAAATACAGTATAAACCGTGCACATTTTTTGGGGGGTCACAATAGAAAATCTGTACAGTAGATCAATTCTTATTATGGATGTGTAACTTTGTGGTTTCTCAGGACTTATTATATAAAAGAGTGAGAAAAAAGGCCTGCTGAGGGAATGACTGCTTATAGCTGCTTTTATTCATAAGAGTGATATCTATGTCCCATCACCCCAACACTCAGTATAACAGTACTTAATATTTCAGTCCCTTTTTTTCACAAAGGTACAGTAACATGGCCTTTTGAAATCTTAACCATGTACAAATGTATGTGTTGTCTGCAGCTTTAGCCACCTGGAACGTCCTGTCCTGTTTAGGAAAATGAATACAACAAAACTGGATCCATTAATTCAGAGTCTTTCATCACCCATTATTATGTCAATGGAGAATGTCAACTTCTGTGTGGGACTTCCTCTAAACATCTGTGTCATCATCATACTAACCCGAGCTGGAGGACTGGATGGATGTCTGATTTTCACACTGAGCCAAATTACAGCCGAAATCCTCTTTGCCATGGCAGCTCCTCTCTTCATCCTCTGTTACGTGGACTTTGAAATCCTCTGCTTTTATAATCCAATGATATTAATTACTGGCACCTGCATGGCCTCGCGCTTGCTGTTCCAGTGCTGTGTGTGTTTTGAGCGCTATGTGGCAGTCATCCACCCGCTAACCTTCCTTAAGTATAAAGCGATAAAGTATCGTTTAGCAGTCTCGGGTTTTATGTGGACATATTCATTCACAGGTGGCGCTGTATTTATGAGTAACCTTTCAAAACTTCTCTATAGTATTTTTATAATTATTTACATTATAAGTCTAAGCATGATGCTTTTCTTTAGTTTCTCTCTCCTCAGAAGTCTGAGGAGACCAGGGCCAGGAGCGAGGGTCAGGGATGATGGTGGGGTGAGCAGTGCAAAAAAAAAGGCTTTAAAAATTGTCTCCCTAAATTTCCTGATATTTTTAATCCAATCATGTGCAGTAATGGTGTGTTTTGTTATATCTTGTATATCATCTGATCAGGCCTTTGTTCTGTCATTTTTAGTTGCTGTAAATATTGTCATCATCGTAAGTTTAATGCAACCAGTCTTATTTTTATACCAGAATGGGAAACTGACATGCGCGCGATGAGGCTGAATTGAGGAAATTTCCATTTTTGACATGGCAAACAAACCCTGCGGAACAGAATTATTAACATTACACTTACAGATGATGTCAGACGCCCTCATCCAGAGCAACTTATGTTTATTACATTATATCACATCTGAGCAGTTAAGTGGCAGTTTGGTGATTTAAGGACCTTCAGCCAGCACACACTACATGTCTTTGGACTAGGAGAACATCCAAACAATGCACACACAGACTAGAGATCTGCCACTAAACATGCATTCACTAAGGATGATACTTTTTTATTCCCTATGGACAAAAAAGTACTTTTTAATGAATGGTCACACAAACGCAAACAGTATACTACAAATAAAACAATAAATACAGTAAAATAAATATAAACGGCCATAAAATTTAAACATAAATGTCAGTAGTCAGCGCTGGTGTTTTTGCAGTCTTATGATAAGAATGAAATGCAATATGCTGTTATGATCCTCATAATTTTCTTTAATAAATAATAAAAACATTTTTAAAATGTACATTTCTACATTCCAGTAGAAATCCAGTATACTGCATGCAGTTTTAGTCAAAGCGCACACACGCTGATTTGAACAGACAGGATCAGCCGTTAATTTCCATCAACTTGTTCGTGGTGAAATTGATAAATATTTTTTCCAAAAGGTTTATTACCAAATAAATGTTTGTTATTAAATTAATGTTAAAAATTAAAAACAGACGTATGTCAGATTCTCGTCTCCTCACGCGCTGGAGCCCCGCCCCCCACGCTTAGCGCTCCATTCACATGCAAGTTTTAACTCAACGACTGGAAGCTCCAACAGATCTCAGTGTCCTGATGTCTAGAGAATGAATCTTACTGATCTTGGTCATTTTGAAATGTTTTTACTGTACATGTGGATGGATTGTATTTATCTACGCTATATGGTGACGTGGAAAGTGAGAATGGGTTGTGGATAATCTAGATTCTTGTGAATGATGCATCTGCATTTGATCAGGTGTGTCTCCCCTGCGCGCTCAACGTGTTTTCCGCTTGTGCACTCTGCCTGCTCGGGCGTACAACATCTCTTTCCTCTGCGCGCTCGACTCTGCCTGTACGTGTGCTCACCGTTGTCCAGTGTTACAAAAACTGCCGCTAGTCACAGACTTCCACACACTACTTCTGATTGTTTCTTCTCTCATCAGCTGGCACTATCGACTGCATAACGGAATTCAATTCAATTTTATTTGTATAGTGCTTCTAAAATGGTCATTGTCTCAAAACAGCAATCAAAGGAAAGTTATAGGAAATTTTAATTATATATAAATCAGAAATAAAATCCTAATGTTTTAGTTTTTAAACTTAGACTGTAGTTTTTAGCTATTTTAGTGTGTCCATGCTGTAAGGTGTAAATGTGTAAATTTAACTAAGGTAAATTAAGGATGTCTTGAAACATAATGCAGATCAAACACAATACACCTGTCCATAAATAAAAAGGAATATTTAGGCCTTTACACAAAATATATTTCACTTAAATATCACAGATTAAAAGAAGGAAAGTAGACGTGCTGAGCTTCAGTTCATTGTGATGCGGACAAAAGGTCCAAGAAGGAAACAGGTTTCGTTATTTTACAAAATCTGAATATATTCAGTAAATTTATGAATTACACTCAAAGTATCAAATCCAACTATCAAGTTTGATTTAATTGGTTACCATTAAACATTTTTATTTTTATTTATTTTATGTTTTGCTGGTGAAATGCATTTTAGGCAGAGACGCCTGCTCGGTCTTGTTCATTCATTTTAAATCCCCCACTTCCCCCATCAGCGAAACCGGTTCTATAACTTCACACCTATCGTTAATGAAAAGTGAGAAGAGGGATTACAGTAACTGGGGGTCTGTGTGTGTTCACCTCGGAGCGCGCGGTCACGCTGTATTCAGCGACTGGGCTACATATTTGTTTGTTGCATTTCTGGGGGAGTGTCTGCAGTTTTATCAATAAATCTGCTCAAATCTGCACGTGTGTTTATCAGCCTTTTGATCAACGGGACTCTCATTGTTCCTTTTGCAATAGGCCGTGTTTAATGTTTACTGTATATTTAAAGCGCATACACACACATTCATCATGAAAGATCTATTGTAAAACAAAATAAAATTCATGTTTGCTTCAGCATTGGAAACAATATTGTTTTAGACTAACTTATTTTACACTTTTGTATTCTTTGTTGTACTTCTCTTTTTGCACACACGCGCAGGCATCTTTAAATTTGAACAGAAAATATAGTGAGCTTCATATGACTTAAACAGCTGAATGAAGTTCAATTTACACAATAAATTAACAATTGTGCACTCGTGTGTAAATAGCTTTTTCAATGTCTGTACTACCATAATATATATTTGTGTTTAATACTGTTTTATTACAGTTTGTCAACCAGTTTTTTATGCGATTTAAAAAAATAAGTAAATAAATCGAGTTATTGCATTTTGTTTCAAGACATCCTTAATTTACCTTAGTTTACTGGGAGATAATTGATAATGTGTGAAAAATGTCAGATGTGAAAAATATATACTTATAGAATGTGAAATGTCTGCTTTTACATTAACTAATGGAAAACAAATTTCAGATGATGTCATTTGCATGAGACGTGAATATACTGTAGGCGCATCCTCTGCAGCGGAGATTTCAGTCTTTTTGCAAAATGTCCCTTTGTGCCACCTGGTGGGCATTTCAGGGATGACTTTAAAAGTCGACTGATTTAAATCTCCCACTGTCGCGCGGTGAATGTGACGGTAAAGCACATTCTGGTCTCCTACCTACTGGATAACAAAAAAGAAAAAAAATCATGTGGGCAATACTGAGTACCTCCTTACTGCATCTACAGGATTTAACAGGGTAAGTATATGAAGCATTCAATTTAGAATCTTCCCAAAAGTACATATTAAGGAACATTCACCCCAAGCTTAGACAGTGCAATGCTCAGATAAATACAAAAAAAGAGCTACATCTCAGACCCTACAGGCCTCACTGGGCATGTTAAAGCCCAAAACAGCACAATTAGAAGAAGACTGAACAAGTATGGTTTGTTTTGAAGGGATGGCAGGAGAAACCTCTTCTATCTAAAAAGAACATGGAGGAGGAGCTTCTTCCCGCAGGCGATACGGTCGCTTGGTTGAAATTAGTCATGCAACAGGACTATGATCTAAAGCACACCAGTACTTTTACATCAGAATGTCTTAAAATAATAGAATCAAGGTTATGGAATGAACTAGTGCCTCAACCCATACTGATGCTAAACACATGTATTTGCACTAAAACAGTTTTCAATACTGTAAAACAATTTATACTTACCCATCTATTTTTGCATTATTATACTGTATGTGTGTGTCATCGATTCACCACAGACACCACAGATGGAAATAAACAGCAGACTATACACTTTCAGAAAATTGTGTTTTCAAACTGTGTGTCTGTGTGATAAAGCATTGTTAAGTAATTTGTTTTTTGAATAGCACCAACTTTTTGTATTTTCTACAACATCGTGCTATATTACATGCCACCTTGCATTGCACCTTACATGCACCTGGACACTAGGAAGGGGACTTTAGTTGAAATGCTCTTTGTTGACTATAGTGCAGCATTTAATACCATTATTCCCTCCACACTCACCACCACCAAGCTGGAGAGAGTGGACAGCTTCTGATACCTCTGTGTTCACATCACGCACGTACTGTAATGCAAAAATAAAATCACGACGCCATGTGTCATGGTCCTGTCACATCAACACCGTGGTGAAAAAGGCCCGGCAGCATCTCTACCACCACAGACGTTGAGAGACTTCAGACTGCCCTCCAGGGTGCTCAGGAACTTCTACTGCTGAAACATAGAGAGCATCTCTACCAACAAACACCACAACCAGATTCGAGAACAGCACCATGCAGGACAGACAAGCTCTACAGAGGGTGGTGAGATCAGCTGAGCGCATCATCCGCACCGAGCTCCCTGACCTTCACTGTACAGCAAGCATTTCTATTTAAATTCTATTTCATTTCTAAACTAAGCTTAAATAAACACGCCGCCAGTTGAGGCGTGGTCACGTTGATTGCGGTGTTGCCTAGCAACCGCGTGTATGAATGGCCGCTTCTCTGCCTGTTCAGAAATCCGCGTGGTAGCAGCCTGAGGATCTGCTCGTTCCAAACAGTTCAAAGCATTTTCGTGCGGTTCTGCCCCTCGTGAGACTCGCGTCGTTACAGCAGTAACATATTTGTGATAAATAAAGGCTGAACTTAAACTAAAAGTGATAAAGGCTTCTGCAATCATTATTCTGTTATTACCAGATATCAGATCTCTTCTACACAATTATGAAAAGAAAATTTTTTGTTAAGATTTCGTGAGATGTTACATTGATTTTATTGATATAAATGTAAATAAATTTTCTGCTTTCTGCGGGTATTAAGATGTCAAATTATGGAATATATTGATAGCTCTGACTGAAAAAAACACACATCAAGATTATGTACTATGTATTATGATAGCATGTACAGACTGCTGTTCTAAATAGCAATATATGATCTTAAATGTTAAAATAGAAAAGAAATTCCCTGAAAATGGCTTAGGGCACATAGGATTAAAGAAAAAGAAATTCATTGATCCCCTTTTCCTTTTTTAATCTGATTCTCTACATTCACTAGAGTTTAAGCTTTATCCAAGTCTTAAAACATGAGCATGGATAATTGACGCATTACATTATATCC
>JAAGKR010001528.1:0-21725 GCA_011419295.1 Clarias macrocephalus | reverse complement strand
GATGTCAAATTATGGAATATATTGATAGCTCTGACTGAAAAAAACACACATCAAGATTATGTACTATGTATTATGATAGCATGTACAGACTGCTGTTCTAAATAGCAATATATGATCTTAAATGTTAAAATAGAAAAGAAATTCCCTGAAAATGGCTTAGGGCACATAGGATTAAAGAAAAAGAAATTCATTGATCCCCTTTTCCTTTTTTAATCTGATTCTCTACATTCACTAGAGTTTAAGCTTTATCCAAGTCTTAAAACATGAGCATGGATAATTGACGCATTACATTATATCCTCGTTGGTCTTGTAGACGTTGTTTCCATCTGGCTGCTTCTTCCAGTTCACTGTACTGGTCTCCAACATGCCATATTCCTCCAGTTTCTGCTTCATCTGAAGGACAGGATCAGGATTTGATCTCAGTCTTATTATTTTGGTTGAAGGCCCATTTTGTGGTTTAACCTTGTGCCAACTGATGCATACGATTTTTAATATTTAAAAACAGTAGGACAGGCAGGTTAGCATTTGCAGATTTAAGGAAAATATAGAGGGATGAACTTTTACCAGATCTACAATGCACGACTGTACATCAGGATCAATCACATGCCCATCAGACGTCACCTTCAGTCTCACTACCTGCTGTTCCCTCAATAGACCAGCTGAAGGACAAAGTGGAAAATGAAAAAAGTGTGATGCTAAAATTCCAGCGTTTATAGCTGGAGTTCAGTTTGTACCAAAGCCTGAATGTACTGTAGATCATCACTCTGGTCTCCTGGATTAGTTTAAGCAAAATGTGTGTAATTCAACAGATGAATGATAAATTTAACAATTAATTAATGAATTAATATGGTGCTCTGGTGTGTAAAGGATATGGTCATTTACTCAGTCTTATCCACTGAAAGGATTAAATTTCACACATGAGAGTAGATGCTTATACTGGCGCTTAATGGTGAGTACTGGTGAGGGTCTTTCAATATGTTATACTTCAAGTGACTAATCCCATGAGAGTACTGATGAAGTGTGGTATTGTTGATGTGGAATGTGTGTATAGCATTCATAAGGGTTATAATAAAAAAAATAATAATAAAAAAGCATCACACTATAATGTCACTTAATGACATTATAGAATGAACGACTCCGGACGTTATTAGCTACTTTTTGCCATAAGTTTAAGGTGTTGACGGCTGAACCCTCGATCCCCTTGGAGAAATATATCAAATTCCATTGGGTGTGTTTCGCAAAGAACCCAAAATAACTGACTTCCTGTTGAGTAGAGCCCATGACATGCAATGTGAAAGTTGTTCAACTCAACTGGATCTAAATGTGTACTGGGTTTCACCTATATACATGCAAGTGTGTATGAGCTATGCAGCAAAAGGTATGGCATCCTCTGCTCAGTGATCAGATGTTGAGGTTTTGAGCATAATAAGACCTGAAAAATCACATCAGCACATCTAAAATATGACATCACGACTGTTAGAGCATCAGCACTATTAATATTAATATTATTCATAATAATAAGCAAGAAGCAAAAAGTACAAAGACTTACTTGTGTCACAGATGAAGTAGTAACGATTGGTGCATGTTTGATCACTGAACTGACGGATATTAAGTGCCCCACAGTTGTTTTTAAGATAATAATAATTGGGCCGTCCTGAACGCCAGGGAAGGTTTGTAGCACTGGTCCCATCTACCCACTTCCAGGTGTACCTGAACAGGCCAATCCAGGATTCATTCTGTGTAGATACCCACCTGCTGCAACACGTCGTTGTCTGTTAGTGTGAGTGCGCTGGCCAAATCAGTGTGAAACGTTCGGCAGTAATTCTGAGCTTCAGTCCAGGTCATTAGCGGGCTAGCGACACCAACGAACCCGTCAGCGCCACTGTTATTAGCTGCAAACAGTAATGATTGGAAAAAGAATGTGTGTGGATCAGAATCATTTTGGAGTCTTTGTCCTTCATTCATATAGAAATCAGGGTCTTGACTCACCATTAAAGCATACAACAGCTCTTGTATCTGTACAGCACTGATCATACCAGTATCCATCTGCGGCCATCGTACCACAGGATTGGCGACCACCGTTATTATCTGGCTGCCCAGAGTACCAGTTTTTCAGAGCAGCATTCTTCAAAAGGAGGTCATTTAATGACCAGCACCAGCTATCAATGTCATCGTAGAGTCCGATCCAGGCGCGAGAAGTCAGACCCGTGCTTGTGATTTCTTTATTCAGTCGTATCCAGTCGTCACTGGTAATGACGATGGCCAGGTCGGTGTACATCGATCCACAGTAATTTTGTGCCTCGGGCCAGGACGCCTTTGACATGATGATGTGATATTTGTGTGAGACTGGACGTAGAGTGGATACAGTGACCAGCACAGCACCTGTGGGTGATGTTGACAGATTATGGCTTAATTTAAAGACTAATTTGGGACTTGACATTTTAATAGCAATGGAGGCTCATCAGTTAAGGTTTAAGTTAAGACACTTAACCCGCTATGCTCCAGGGGCGTTTTATCATATAACTATATATGAACTATAACTCCGTCCCCTCAGTTTGGGCACAGTGGATAAATCAGCTGTAATTATATTTGTGGTTAGGTTAGAATGCGACTTAGTATCAATAATAAAAAAATAACTCATGCTTAGTGTTTTTGAAGGGTTTCAGGAAAGTAATATTGTGTTTTGTTGCAAAAACCTTTTAAATTACAAAAATTGCTGGTGTTTATAGTGTAAAACATTATAAACAATACAAAACAACCTCATCCTCTACCAGTTCCACTTTAGTACATGACGACAGCAGTACACACGACCACTCAAACGTTTGGGATCATTTTCTACCTCCACACTTGTTCCTGATGTTTATTTCTCTCTACACTGTAAAACAACACTGAAGGCGTTTCTCTAAAACACACAATAATCTCCTCTGAACAGTTGATATTGAGATGTTTATCTGCTACTTCTGCTCTGTAAAGCTTCATAACGGCTCTAATCTGAGGTGCTGCTTGTTAATTGGTGATTTCTGAGGCTGGTGACTCTAAATGAGCTTCTCCTCTGCAGCAGTAAGTTTTGGTCTCGCTGTCCTGGGAAGGTCTTCATGAGAGACAGTTTCATCATGGAGCGTGATGGGGTTTACAAACGCACTCAATTACAAGAACTATTCCAGAAAGGCTGACCTCCTTGTCTTAAAATAACATTATTTTATTTTATACTAGAATGTAGAAAATAAATCACTAAAGAAATTTGCAAGTGATCCCAAACTTGGCTCTGTTAGGGCCTCAGACGTGTGTTTCACATGTCCGTTTGTACAGAAACATTTTGTGTTGTAGCATTATCTCTGTTTAATTTTATCTTTTAATTGTTATAAATAAATAATAATAATAAAAAAGGAAAATAAATTCCACTATTTGTGTTTTTTTACAAATCTTTACTGTTTTCTGGCTTAATCATTGCATCACTCCAACTCCTAAGTGCCATCAAGTCTTTTATACAGTACTGTGCAGAAGTCTTAGGTGCTGCTGATGGGGAAGGTTGTTCCATATATGTGCTGCCTGGCATATTAGGCAATGAATATATATCTGTTGTTTCTGTGGCAGTTATTTAAAGGACTGGGTTGTCAGCTCGACGTCCTATAGTATCTGATCAGGACACTGCTCAAGGGCCCCACCATGGCAACCCCTAGTGGCACCAGGGCTCAAACCCGGGACCTCCTGGTCTGCAGTCCACCCCTGTCCTTGCAAAAATCTTAGGCACCCTTTTTTATTGTACAAACCTTGTTATACATATTTACGTCATTTTATTTCTGATTGCCAAACATTAGTATTACAACAAACATTTATAATCTTACAGGAAAATATCTGTAAGCCAGAAGAGCAGCATATTATGTAAAAAAGCAGTTATCAGACAAAAAACAAAAACAAAAAAACAACTGAACTTAAGCTTCTGGGTTTTACTGCATGTAAAGGCAGCAGGTGTGAACGGGACGGTGACTGGTTCAGCACATTTCATTATAAAACTGCACTAACTGTACCTGAAAATACAGTATATGTTTTTAGCAAAGGCTCGTTACACAAATTATTGACTTTGTTTCATTAAATACTGTTTATTGCTTTTTATAGTATTTTTTAATGTAACTTTTTAAAAGACATCTTTGCTCTAAAAGATGTTTTTTGCACATTCCTAAGATTTTGCACAGTAGTCTATTTCTATATCTTTCATTTATTTACAGTAAAATCACACTTTCTTTCTTATTCACAATACCTAAGAATCATTACCTGAATGTTTATTTCCAAACATTGTTAAAAGTTTGGACAATTTACAATAAACTATAATCCAGTGATAAATAAGTTCTAAATGATCTCTCACCAGTTAAACACAGGAGAATGAAATTCAGCTTCATGACAGATGAGTGGCTGAGGAGTGTTCAATAAAAAAATTAATAAAAAAATAAATAAAAATTCTAACTTCTAACATTTAAAAGATCTGATCGAGCAGAGATGAACTTGGCAAACAATAAAAGATGCATTTGTGACCAATCTGAAATCCAGGTCAACGAACGTCTACTGTTTCAGCTCAGCTGGTTTTATCTAAGGTCTCAGGTTACTCTTCCCAAATCTGCCACGAGATCCAGTCTGAGGGGTAACAATGTGCTAAGCTCATAAAATGATGCAGTGCGAATGAAGGCAATAGCTTCATAATATGAATGTACAGCTTCCATCACTTCTACTTACAAAATGCCCAGCATTAGATGTAAGATAAATATTATAAATATACAATATACGTATATATATACTATTATAAAAAATTATATATTATAAAAAATATTCAGTAAGAGACTGTGTACATTTAATAATGTTAAGATATTAAACATTCCGTATTAGACATTGAAAAGGTAGAAACATAATACAATTATCTCTGTTTTTAAAAGAAGGCCACAACCTAACAAAGTGAAATTAGTCATGAAATTATATCTTCATATCTTGTATATATATTAGTCTATATAATATCAATAAGTATATCAATAAGGCTATATTATTATATTAAATTATAATTAAATTATAAGGCTATATAATATTATTATCATATAATAATAATAATAATAATAATAATAATAATAATAATAATAATAATAATAATAATAATATGTATATCAATAAGATTATCAAGCGTCCAGTATTACCGCGTGCCAGTGTGTGCCGTCCAATCCTGCCGTTTCCTTACTACCTCTGTAGGGTCTTTACAGATTGTTTTTTATCGTCTCTCTTTGCATGTGCCTTTTCTAAATGCCTAACTTGGAAATGAGTCTAGTGACTTACGTAAGGATGGTTTTCTCTTTGAAATCCCTTATTTGATAGTCACATTAGAGTGAAAAGTAGGTTCTGATCCGCTTGCACCGTTCACCTTACATATGTCTACATCCAGTATATGAAAATCATCCAACTTCCTTGGAAAATCCACATTCTTACACGTCTAGAAGTTTTTATCATAATGTAACACATTGTCGTAAGGTCAAAAATTCTTTTACATTTTCATCACTGTGGTGTACGCAGTAGAAGCCCAATGAGTGCTGGGGTGATGTAATGGACACATTGATTAGTTTTTGTTGAGCAGCACATTTTATGCTTTTTTATTATTTTTTTTTACATTCTTATTCGTGAGGCATGCACTGTACATGTCCATGTGCATGAGTGGTTGATATGGAAACAATAACACATTAGAATATGCTCATTAATACTCTTAGAGCTGCTGTTACATAGAAACAAAACAGTTTTTGCATTTGCTCTTAGTGTTGTGATGGAAATCACAGTTCCATCAGTCATGTTCTTGGATCTGAGATATTTGCCTACATGTCTAGCATCAGTTCCACACTGCAGGTCGCCCACATCCTGTGTTTATCTGCCCTATACATTTCTAACCTTTATATTAACAGAGAGAACCTCACAGGTATGTTCGGTTTCTTCTGCAAGTTGGTGATATTTTATAATTATAATTATAATATAACAGTATGATTATAATTATTGTTTAGATATTTATTTTAAAATTAGAGTTTTTCCCTGAGGTTTTTTATTTTATTTGTCTAACTTTCTAAATTTGAGTCACCTTCTATTGAAGTACCTACAATTACTACTGAAGCCTATTAATATTCAAATGAAATAACTGTTACAAACTTGCTGTTGTAAATCTGTTTTAATTATTATATTATATTATATTATATTATATTATATTATATTATATTATATTATATTATATTATATTATATTATATAGTTTTTTAATCAGCTTTCTCACATACGATTATTATTGTTGTATATGAGCTTTGATTTTAATGTTATTTATTATTAATTACTATAATATAAATATTATAATATTTTTCATGATATTAACTTTATTTTACTTTTCTAATTTTAAATGCATTATATAACAAAAGTGACTCAATTAAGTCAAATTGACTGTGTCACAAACGTCTAAAGTTTGTACTATCAAAAGAACAGCTGAGGAACCCTTATTTTCATGAATGTAAACATCACCATCTTCTTCCTTGTAGGATGTTTGAAAATCTGAACACCAGCATGACCAACTCATCCCTGGACATGAAGCTCCCTCGGGGTTTAACAGATTATTCCGTGATTGTAATATGCAACCAGGTCATCAGTCTCTCCGTTGGACTTCCTCTAAACTGCTACGTCCTTTTCCTCCTGTTCACTCGCGGTGCAGGAAAGGACCTTGATGTGACCTTTACTGTGAATCAGTCTGCCTCGGAGATTCTTCTGTCCTTCACAGCACCTCTGTCCATCACATGCAATGTGAATGCTGACCTGTGTGCCACTAAAGCTCTGGGGTTTTTCTGGGGGCTCAGCATGTCGGCTCGCTGCCACTTCCAGTGCTGTCTGTGTTTGGAGCGCTATGTAGCTGTGGTCCTCCCAATCACCTTTCTCAAGTACAACCACATGAAATATCGCCTGGCCTGTGCTGCGGTGAGCTGGGTCATCTCTCTGGGGTGCGCGGTTTCCTCCATGGCTACCTTCCCACAGCTGCCATTCTGCACTCTTGCAGGCATACACGGCGTGATTTTCATGGTGGACCTTTTCTGTTTCCTGTTCATTTTGAAGGCTTTGAGACACCCAGGACCAGGTGACACGGCGAGGGAACGTAACAAGGCTGGAGGGAACATCATCAAAAGAAGGGCTTTTAAAATCATTTTTGTTAACTTAATGGTGCTTTTGATGCAAACAACTCCACTTTTGTGTCTTTTTCTCTTAAGAAACAATTTGACTCTGGAGGTATTCAACATCACGGTAGCCACTGGCATGTCTGTGAACATTGCTGCAGGGTTTGTGCATCCTATCATGTTTCTCCACAAAGCTAGACAATTTAGATTTATTAGATGCTTGTGAATGAGGAGATACAGACCCATGAGACTTGCTTATAAAAATTTGCACCCAATATTATTACCCACAACAATCTGTAAAGAAGTTTAGAATGCAGAACTGTGGAAGGAGCATCACCGCAGCCTGTTAGAAAGCCAGAAGCCCAGTGCCTAACATGACTCAACAGAGAACAGAAGGTCTGCATTGAGGCTGCTCCAGGTGTGGAAACACTGCACCTTGTGGTTAGGAGACAAACAGAACATTAGCTTGTGAGTTTAAATGTTTTAAGATGGGTTCACTTGGGACCATAGCAACTTGGCAGGCGGGAAAGTAGTTTTAAATCCTTACCGGTCTATGTCGCCAAAAGATGAAGGGAACAAACCACGGAAGTGGTGCATTGAGGTCCCTGTAAATCTTCTACGTTTCATTATAGGTCTCCACTTATTTCATCCTCAGCTAACTGGGGTTGAATCCTAATATTGTTAAATGAATAGCTAGTGCGCTATGTAGGGTGTACAATCCTGTGTTCCACACCAAGTAGTGCCCTTGATCAGGGGTTAGGGAGGAATTTAGAATTCTGCCTTGTGTTATGAGGTAATCAGCTTCGTAGCTTGCGTTAGCCGTTAGCATAGAGGTGAGGGGTGTCGTCGGACTGTCAGCATGCTGCTGAAAGCTTGCGCTTGCATTATCTAGCAGTAAAGAAAGCTCAAAACACAACACTGCTGATTAGAGGGAATTCACAATGATGTAGAAGGAGTTAATAATGAGACAGCATGGCACGGCACGTTGTTAACCATGACATAACGCTATCAGATGTGTGCCCTTACAGAAAGTGCTTCAGTGACTGGTTTCCAATGTGTGTTTTGGCAGGCAGCTGCTCTCCCCTCTTTCCACTGCCACTGAGTCTTTTAGTGGTACACAGTACCAGTCTGGCCTACTTTCACCTTGGCCTTAGGGTCCTCATGTGTCCTCATTGTGTTAAAGAGCCTGACATGTACGCACAAATGCCTGAATACATATAAATATGCATTATCACTTATCTGGAAGTTCATAAAACATGGTTACATTCCCATCTGTACATAACCTACTGTTCATGTTATCACTTATGTTATGGCAGCTAGAAACAGTCACTAAACTCACCGTTTATAATACAAAAAAGATTGAATAAGAAAAAACACAAAGAAGCATAAACTCCTGTATCATGAAGATTTGGGAAAACTTTACTTTACAGCTTTACTTTTGACCAGGGCACAGCACAGAACTCTGGGCCCTGTACATAAGCAGTCGCATCTCACAAGGGCTCTTCCGTCATTTTTTGATTATGATGCCCCTAGTGGCTGACTGTTTTAAAGCACTAACAGTAGAAACTCCTTCCATTTGTTGCTGTTAGTCTTTCGGACCAACTGACATGGTTTTATGCTGGATGCCCTTCCTGACGCAACCCTCCCATTTTATCCGGGCTTGGGACCAGCACTGGATCCAGTATCTGGAGTTTGGCCATTTGCTGGGAATCAAACCCGGCCTTTCTCATGGTAGGCGAGAACGAGATTAATGTTGCATAAACATCTGCTTACAGAAATATTT
Source organism: Clarias macrocephalus (assembly GCA_011419295.1). Taxonomy (NCBI): domain Eukaryota; kingdom Metazoa; phylum Chordata; class Actinopteri; order Siluriformes; family Clariidae; genus Clarias; species Clarias macrocephalus. Next base: position 12,777 of record JAAGKR010001528.1, on the reverse strand, counting down.
ACTGTATGACCTCATTTTAATATTTCAATGAAATGAAATAAAATAAAATGTCTTCTGGAAACACTAATATCTGCATCAAATGTTCTGAACTCTGGGATATTTTTTCATTTGAGGTATTATTAAATAACTTACAATTAAATGTAATAATGTATGCTTTAGTAATGTCATGATTTGATTACATTTTATTAAATTTCTTTTTTTTATATTTTATAATTAATATTAGGAATTAAACACACACACATATACAGTATAAATACAATATAAATAAAATATATATACTGAAATTTAATGTAAGTAAACTATCCTTAGAATGCAAAATAAACCTCACACGGATGATTTGCATGATTTATTCCTGAAGAGCACATTTGTTCCTGAATATTATACAAGACTTCTACTGAATATTCAAGATGAAATAAGACCAGCTATTAAAAATTACAGACGTCTGAGTCAGAGATAAATCAAACAAAGACCCATCAGTCACGTCTTTATTAACGATATACAAATTATAGCGTGAGCCAGAGACTGTCTCCGAAGCCACCGTCTGACTCTAAACACAACACATCCACATTTGTTTACGTCCCATCCTACCGTTCATATCATTTTATCACTGCAGGTGTGCAGGACGCGTCTCATTTCCCCGTGTAAGTTAAACATGCAGTAAACAAGGACAGCACTGGACCAGACTGATTATTCTCAGGTTTTAATTTGTTGATGGTGTTCATGGAATATTTAAAAATTATTTAAAAGAGCGCGTGCAGTCTAAGTGCAGTGAGACAGCACACACCCTTGTTTATCTTTTACTCCATCATAAATATATCACACTTGCCACATGTGCATGTCACACAGTAGCAGGTGTTCTGTCAAGGGGCATTTCTGGACCTTTTCTGCACGGGTGAGTGAGTGGAGTTTATTTAATTAGGATTGATGAATGTGACATGCAAATCACTGCTCAAAGGTTTTTTTCCCCCTTTTTTTTAACAACCTGTGATAAAACAATTGTCAGATATATTTATTTACAAATTAACATCTCCATATATTTCCTTATTTCTCACAGCACTTTCTGGATTGTGTTGATTAATTTTTTATTGAGGCAAAATTATGAGTCAGGGGTTTATATTAAATAGAGGTTGTACGGCTGAAGTTTTTATGATTGCGTAACCTAGTCTGAAGGAGTCTCCAGTGTCAATGCTTTGTACCTTTATGTGACTAAGTTCAAGCTTTCTGCAATCTTTATGAGAGAGGAGTTCATATGTGTTTTACTTCAAAGGAGAGAGGGGAAAAAAAGACAATCTAGTGAGGGAACAACTTGGAGTGTTTATATCAGCTGTAATCGAGAACAGGACTTTCCACAACATTAAATGTAAGTGTAATTGGAATCAGTTGAAACTTGTTGGGATAGAAGTGGGAAAAAAAAAAGAAATTGATGTTATCCATGACACCAGCCAAAAGCACTGAGAACTTAAACCTGATATCATGTCTGTTACAGAATGCACCATGGATACAATGAAGCTGATGAACGAGAGCATTGTGTCCTTCAACACCACCGGCTTGGTGATTCCACTCAGTTCTCCAGTCATCGTGATGCTGTTGCTTGTTGGGGTAAATTTCACGCTGACGCTGCCCAGCGGACTTTGGGCAGCCTGGCTGATGATGAGAAGCTCTCGTGCAACACTGGAGTCTGAATTCTTCTCAGTTAATCTCCTCTTTATGGAAATCATCTGCGCCATCATCATCCTCATCGCAACATTTTCCTTCTACCTGCTGACTAATCCACTGCTGCTAAATATCTTTTTATCTTTGGGCAGGATATGTCTCCATAGTCAGCCTGTGTTCCAGTGTTCTGTGTGTGTGGAGCGCTACGTAGCCGTGGTCCACCCGATCATCTTCCTGAGGTACAAACCTATGAGGTACAAGGCAGCCGTGTTGGCTGTGTGCTGGCTTATAGCCGGGGTTTTCGCCGTGTGGGGGGAGTCTACCGGGAACTTTTATTCTCTCATGGCTGTTTTGCTTCTGGTCATGTTGGCGGAGATGTCCTGCAGTTTGTCCATCCTGGTCATGCTGAAGCGCAGCGGCCCAGGAGAGAGCAAGGACGGCGAGAGACAACAGAGCAACCTTGTGAAGAAGAAAGCTTTTACCATCGTGTCTCTGCTGCAGGTGAAGCTGCTGGTCAATTATCTCCCTCTCACTGTAATATCAGCCATGATGGAGCTCCTGGTGTCTAATCCACAGTTCCTGGGAGATTTGATCACGCTAGGCGTCACTTTTTGTTTCTTTGGTAGCTTCATTCAGCCGTTCATGTACCTCCACAGGGTCGGGAGATTAAACTTCATCAAACGAAAGCAATAACGTGTCCTTAGAATTAAGCCAAAATAAAGAGGCAAAGGTGGTTGTGAAAATATAAGCAAACATATAGAAGTCATCATGATTATTATTTTAATAAAAAATACATTTTTGATCGATATCAATTCCAGATGATGTCATTTATTATTATATAATGTATTTTTTCTTCTAAATAGCATTTACAATAAACTGTTTCTAAAGACTATGTAACCTTTGCTTTTTTCATATTTCATTGTAAGCAATTTGTGTGTGTGTGTGTGTGTGTGTGTGTGTGTGTGTGTGTGTGTGTGTGTGTGTGTGTGTGAAGAAGGTCATTTTCCAGTGGACTAGTTTACTAACCCACACAGTAAAAACTGTGATAACGTCTTTTTCTCTCTATGTCCAAATCTTCTTCTTCACTCAGTGCTGGTCAGGCTTTAGGACCCTGAGGTTCCACTGAAAGTCATCGTCCTGATGTCCTGATGTCGTCTGTCACACGACTAAACCGGAATCACCGGCTGCAAACATGAACAAAAGCATGACGTTCTGTGTTATTTTTAGGTTCCTACAGCTATTTGAAGCTTTATTTTTTGTTTTGTATTAATGTCTTTGTGTGTAATATAGAATAGTCATGTGATGGAGCTGATTTTATGACATCATGCACCTCATGTAATACTGAATCACCAAGGTGTGCAGTACAGAAAAACTAAATAACACTCATTTGATTAAAAGTGAATAAATTCTGTTCTCACAGAACATCAAAAGAACGTGTCTAAGACACATCCATTACAATAGATAGAAGGGAGCAGCCTGTACCATTAACCTGAGAATATTTTGTCCATGTTTTCTTTGAATCACAAAGGTGTTAAGAAGCACAAATAAACTTTCAGTTACATCAGCGGAATAGAGTTTTGGATAAGTGGATGAATCAGCCTGCAGTTGTGTTTGTGGCAGTGTACGTACATTACGCATACAATTTATTATTACACCTCTTTAAACATTACATCTACAGTGCCTTTCAAAAGTATTCATACCCCTTGAATGTTACAACCACAAAAGTAAATGTATTTTATTACGATTGTATGTGACAGATCAACACAAAGTGGTACATAATTATGAAGTGGAATGAAAATGATGAATGGTGCTAATCGCTTTTTTAAAATTACAAATAAATTTAAATACTTTGTAGATCCACCTCATGGCAATTGCAGTTGCAAGTCTTTTGTTGTACGTCTCTCCCAGCTTTGCACACCTAGAGAGTGAAATCTTCTTTGCACAATAGCTCAAGCTCGGTCAGATCGGATGGACTTTCGGTCTGGACTTTGACTGGACCATTTTAACACATGAATAAACCAGTCCGCTGTAGCTCTGGCTGCATGCTTAGGGTCATTGTGAACCTCATTTCCTTTTCAGACTCTAACATGTTTTCTTGCTCTGGATTTGACTCTATCCAACTTCCCATTAACTCGGAGCAGCTTCCCTCCCTGCTGAAGAACACGATGCTGCCACCACCATGCACTGTGTTCATTTCTGCCACACATAGGATTTTAGACCAAAAAGTTACATTTTGGTCTCATCTGGCCAGAGCACCTTCTTCCACGTGTTTGCTGTGTCCCCCCTCCCCCCCCCCCCCCAACATAGCTCGTCCCAAACTGCAAACAGGACCTCTTATGGACCGCTTGGCTGCGTCACCTGGCTTGATCTAAGATTAAATTACACACAGGTGGCCTCTATTTATTAATTAGGTGACTTCTGAAGGCAATCGGTTCCTCTGGATTTTGGTTTGGGGTGTCAGAGTAACTGAATACGAATGCACACTACACCAAATTTCTAATAAAAAAAACATTTAAAACCATTTACCATTTTCCTTCCACTTTTATCATTTACCATTTTATATCCACAATTATTATATTATATAATTATTATAACGTGTTTATGTTGTAACGAGACAAAATGTAGAAAAGTTCAAGGTGTTTGATTGCTTTTGTGAAGCACTGCACGTTAAAACACGATCACCATTACAACTACTGCACGTCAGTTAAATGCAAACGGGAAATAATCAGTTCACGCCCAAACAGGAGAGTGACGCGCACTGATTGGAGGAGCAGGTTGCGCTCAGGTCTGCATGGAGACAGAACTCATTAACAACTTCAGTATTTATTAGTGTTTCTCTTCATCCTATAAACACCAAACACCAGAACAGCCTGCAGCTATTACAAACTGTGTGTGTGTGTGTGTGTGTGTGTGTGTCTGTGTGTGTGTGTGTCACCTTCATTTACTAACATTCACACACTTTTACAAAACTAACAGATGGAGAGATAAGAGAGAGAAATGTTTTTAAATGGTTAAACCTGTATAACCTGTTGGCCTAGCTCTCTCAAGTGTGTGTGTGTGTGTGTGTGTGTGTGTGTGTAGGTATGCAGTTACACCCTCCCTCATGAGTTCTTTTCCTGTGTGTGTGTTTTTTTTTTTAAACCAACATTGGAAAAAGGAAGAGAGCGTGAAAAACAACGATTTGAGCCTTGGTGAAATTTATTCAATCATAAAAAAACAAACAAACAAACAAAAAAAAAACACTGAAATAGGAATACAAAACGATAAAAAGGTGTAAAAGTTATTATTTTTTATAGCATATGAGTCTGAGGAGCGCTGAAGAGAAGCCGCAGTGAAGGTAAGCTTGTCCTCACCACTCCTGTACATGAAAACAAGCCGTGAAGTGAATTATTATGATGATGATGATGATGATGATGATGATGAATATTATTCTTCTTATTCTTCTTCTTATTATTTATACCAGACTTCATAATGAGAAATTCTTCTTTGCTTTCCTTTATATACTTTATGTCTAGGCTACACAGATTTGAGCAGGTGTATATTTTCATTCTGCAGTAAAACGAGTGGAAACACATGTGGATTTTACTGATATTAATGTAAATATTGCAGTGCAGAGCAGATGTACAGCTGGTGGAACAGGGCATGAGATCTAGTTAGAAATATTTTATGCTTGCCCATAACACTCATTTTTTAAATATAATTAATAAGACCTTCTGGTCTAGATGTTTCATTTATAACTTTTTTGATAAAAAAAAAATCTACACTTAATTTAAATCAAATGTTTTTTTTTATTAAAAAAAAAAAAGTAAAGACGAAAAGTTCTTTATTTCTCTAATCCTTTTATAACTCTATAACTGTCTGGTGCTTTTTTTTTTTTTTTAATAATCATTTCCTCATACTTTTATAATATTCACAGTAGAGACATTGATGGAAAAATACAAAATGGCTTTAATGTTTAAGAAAGTTATTTACAACTTATGTTTAAAAGTCTTTTGGGGGGAAATGTGTTAATAAAGAAGATGCACGTTCTGTCAAGGAATTTATGAAATGTGTGACTTCATGTTGTGCAACAGAAGAGGAATCAGGCTGATTTGATCATATAGACCTGGGTTGGCCCGTCACAACAGGGTATTAACAAAACCACATGGGTACTAATGCTACACCTTTATTATTTATGCTTTCTGCATGACCTTGGACAAATATTAATTCATTAGTTTAAAAATGTCTCTATAGATCATCCTTGACCTAAACAAAGATATTCCAAATATTTGACAAAAGTTTTGAATGTTTATACAGTAGCTCTATTATGTTTTGGGACAACAATTAATTAATTCATTCCATTGGCATTAATCGTCTGTGTGACAACAGAGCTGGACTTGGGTGCATCAACATTTAATTGCATTCATATTTACTCACTCACTCATCGTCATTATCGCTTTATCCTGTATTCAGGCTAGCAGGAGACTTAGGGCACGAGGCGGGGTACAGCCTGGACAGGGTGCCAATCCACTGCAAGGCACAGACACACACACACTCATATACACACTTTGTGAAACCCACGCACGCAGAGAAGGGAATCGAACCTGGACCCTGGGGGTGCAAGGCAAAAGTGCCATCTATGTCATATTTAGCAGTGGTGGCTCAGAGGGCTGATCAGAAGATCGGCGGTTCGATCCCCAGCTCCGCCAGGTTGCCGCTGGGACGCTGTATCATGGCCGACCCTTCGCTCTGACCCCAGTTATGCTGGCATATGTGAAGAAGGAATTTCACTGTGCTGTAATCTTTATGTTTTTTTAAATAGAATTAAAACCAAATCTTACTCCATTCAGAGCTTATTGCCAGTTAAGGGAAGACTCTGGTTCAACTGTATGACGTGTAGCTCTGTAGACTTGTAATCTACACACTATATGGACGAAAGAATTTGTACAAACCTGCAATGACATTGTATCCGAATACTTAGTCCTCAGTATGAAGTCTTTGATGGAGTTGAGGTCAGACCTCCACTGTGGTAGGAAACACTGTGTTTGTTAAAAACAGTAAGTAGCAAAGGTTTTGATGTTATTAATTGCCAAATGGAACTGGAATTAAAGTAAAGTGCTCAGTATATTCAGAGTTAAAAGGCTCCTGAGAGCCCATCATGAAATAGATAAATCCCAGGAACAGGTTGTCTGTCTGTCTAATAATAAACTCTACAGCATAATTGAACATCCTGCAGTATTGTAGATCATATACCACTATAGCACTGTGACCTCGCACCTACAGGGTGGAGGGTTCGAGTCCCACCTCGGCGTGGAGTTTGCATGTTCTTTTCATGCTTGGTAGGTTTTCTCGCACAGTCCAAAGACAAGCAGGGGAGGCATTTTCAAAGTGCCCATAGTGTGAGAGTGTGTCCTTATGTGATCAGTGTTGGGTACTCGGATGACTTTTCTGATGTAACAGTAATCGGACGCGTTCGGTCCGCCATTGAAGTACTCAGTCACTTCGTTACTTTTACAAAAATGTGATCCGTTATTCAGACAATTTATGTAATCCGTGAGCCAGACAGCAGTCATTCCCAATCCATTAGTGTGTGTGTGTGCCCCGCCCCCGATACCCCGCCCCCCTCTGTTATTCCTGCTGTTATACCCCTACTGTATCTCACCTGTGTGGTTTGATTATGTGAGGACCGACGCGCGGAAAGATGGAGCACTAATCACAGCACCGACACTCGCGGTGAATCCTGATGAACCGTACTTACGGCCACCGCGCGACACCGCGTAGCTGAAATAGGGGTATTAGTATTTAACAGGTTATGGGCCAAACTTCACTGAGTGATGATGGTAGAATAATTATAAAGGTCTTGACTAAAACTACATGCATGAGGAAGCACAAAGGAGTTTTCATTTTCTGCAATGGAAAAGTTCTCGAACTAGTTACTTTTATCAGAAAGATGTTTAAAAGCAGATAAATAGCCTAGAATCCTTATAGACACAGAGTTTGTATTTTCCTTTCTCCTTCAGTTGATGTCCATCCAGACCATGTCCATGCCTGTAGACTTCTTGTCTGAGGAGCAGTTCTCCTGCTCTATTTGCCTGGAGATTTTCACCAACCCCGTATCCACACCATGTGGCCACAGCTTCTGTCAGTCCTGCATCACATCGTACTGGAACAGCCGTGGCACGGCCTGCCTCTGTCCACTGTGCAAGGAGAGCTTCCACAAGCGGCCTGAGCTCCACATCAATCACACGCTCAAAGACATCACAGAGCAGTTCAAGCGAATGGCAGACAGCTCGGGAAGCCCCGGGATCTCCACCGGTGCCCAGGCTGAGCGTTCTCAGTCTCCTCAGGCCTTGCAGAGAATGATCGCTGGGTCACCGCGGCCTGGAGAGCTGCCCAGAGGACTGCTGAAAGAAATGAAGAACAGGTTCCAAAGGACATCTTCCAGCGGGAATTTGTTGGAAATTTCATCGTCGCCGTCTTCATCATTGCCTTCGTATGAGGCCAGCAGGAGGAGGTTCAGCGCTAGTGCGTCCGGACCAGCGAGCTCAAACGCACCCCCGTGTAGCAAGCATGGACTCAGCCTGGACATGTTCTGCAGGAAAGACCAGATGTGTGTGTGCTCGATGTGTGCCGAGGGCGACCACCATGGCCACTCTGTGGTTCCGGCCGTGCGGGAGATGACAGTTAGGAAGGTGAGGCTGTGTATATGGATACTTTAAATAGTAAATGTAAAGCACTTTGATTCTGATTGTGATCTGTTACTCTGCCCAGTCTCAGCTTGGGATCATGGAGGAGGAAGTGCAGAGTTTAATCACAGCCAGAGAGAAAAAGATCGAAGAAATTCAAATGTCCCTTGTCAACATTCAAGTACATTCAACTTTCAGCTCCATCCTCATTCTACCTACTGATATTGACCTTTTCTCCAGGATTAAAATAAATAAGACATAAAAGTTCATGCAGCCCCGCGAGTCTTATTGCTTTATACCACAGCATTCGATTTTTTCAATTATTATTATTAACAAACTAGCACTTTTTCATCTATAGTTAAATTTAAGAGAAGTAATAGTCATAGAATGAGCTAGTTCCTGTTGCCACGTTCATTATAGCAGCTATAAACACTCGTCTCTTCACCAGCACCAGCACCTCACTGTGGGGAAAACGTTCATCTGTTTCTCTCCTCAGGTGAACACACAGCACGAGGTGGAGATCACGGAGAGCATGTTCCGTGCCATGATCAGTTCCTTGGAGAGATCTCAGGCCGAGATGTTGGAGGTAGTGCAGACGGGCCGTGCTGCTGCGGAGCTCCGTTCACAGGCGCTGATCCGGGACCTTCAGCTGGAGATCACCGAGCTGAGGAAGAGGAGCAGCACGCTGTCTCAGCTCTCTCAGACCCCTGACCACCCCAGCTTCTTCAAGGTCAGAACAACAGCCATGATCGTCTGACTGTACTCACATAAATGTGATATTCAGTTATTTGTGTGATATTAAATGATTTGTCACGTGTCCCAGTTAATATAGGATAGGATTATGGGCCTTGACCAGGGGTTTAACGGTTGTAACTTGGCAGTGCTCAGGTTTGAACCCCCAACCAACCTTCCAATCAGTAACCCAGTAACCCACAGGTTTAACCTTTTCAACCACTTCTACCCTAGTGGTGCCTTAAATATTGCTATTATATCAGTTTTACTAAAATATTTTAAGGTTTGCTTAATTCTATTTAATGAGTTTGATATAAACACACCAGTTCTTCTCATTCATTTTTCTTCAACTAACACATTTTCTTTAAATGGAAATTCAGTGAAGTCTGAATGCTACTCAAGTATTTCTCGACTTTTAACCTTCATCTATTATATCAGTAATTTATGTAGAAATGAGTCTACAATTATGAAATGCTTCCTTTAATGTATAAGTGCTTAAAATGACCAACAAATATCTGCAACAGCAACAAGACATAAACAACATAAATAATATTAATGTTTCTTTAAATTCACGTCTTATGGCATCGTATATTTTTGTTCGTAGGAATCTCACAGACGCATTATTATATTCATTACTTTTTTCTTTCATTTCTTCATTTCCTCTCACTCATTTATATCATTATTTAGTTTGTTCTTCCTCATTCATGAATCATGAAATCAACTACTGTAAATCCAGTCATCAGCTTCTTCCTTTTCTTAATGCACGTTCCATTTCAGTTTCTTTAGATAAACTTATCTCTGTACGGTCTCCATAACGCGTGACTACAGGAGCTGTAACCCAGCGCCAGATTTCCCGAATAAATGTAAAAACGTCACCAAACACAGTGTCGTATCCATTAGAGTCTACAGAGTCGTATTCATCCATTTCAGCAGATTTGCTCCACTCGCTGTATGAGGGGTTTACAAGCTCAAAGCTGTCCATGTCAACACTAAACAAGACTTTTCTTGGACTCTACGATCCTGTTAGAGTTGAGGGAACTTGCTCAAGGGCTGTTTGACTCAGCACTGCCCCAGGTGAAATCAGGGACAAAATTTTGGAAATTCTCCAAAGTCATGAGACGTTCTTACCGAGATTTCGTGGCTGTTCTCATGAGCTCGGCACAGTACGAGTGATCATAACATGTGAGTACAAGTAACATTTTATGGATAATATGTAGCTAATTTGTACGAGATGATGGCGTGTGATGTCACAGAGTCGAGTGACTGAGACAATTCAAGCATGCCCTCATGAGCAGCTGGAGAACGGGAGAAAGACCTCCTTGTCTGTAATATAACGAGCCAGATTTTCCAATGTGATAAAGATAAAAAATTGTTTCACGTTACCCTGTAATGAACCAGTGCCTCTGCTGTGTGGTTTAGAATAAAGCGCTTCTAAAAACATCATCAGTGACAACGATGATGGATGAAAGAGTTAGTGACGTCACAAAATACACCCTCTGACCCCTGTGCTGAGAAAACTAGGCTTAAACGATGTTACTTGCCTTAGTAATGCGAGCTAGTTTATCAGAGACGAGCTAAAAGCTAAGGTATACAACATACAAATACAATATCAGTCCATCTTTCATTCCCACTCTCTCCTCACAGACGTATCCAGCCCTCTCTGCTGGACCTCCGCTGAAGAGCTGGACAGATGTGACTTTGACGCCAGACCCCACAGCTGGAGTGGTGCTTAAAAACGTCACTCAAATTGTGGACAAACTCCAGGACGAGCTGAGGAGGCTGCCACAGAGCTGTAAAAATACACATAATTATCACACACACAATAAATAAATCAATAAACATGATCACTGTGATAGCAGATCTTAATTACATTATTGTGACTTGGTGATAGCGATAGTTCTGATTGCCCAGAATGTTTCGTCTAATCACAGGTTTCCTGTATATTCAGTGTGTTTATTCATCATTACTTCATATGGTGTTTATTTAACATGTATTGAAGGAGTCTCCAGTGTCAGGGCTTTGAATGGATTCAGACATAAACACAGTTTAATTCTGCGCTTTTTATCAGTTCAGGTTTTTTCCCCTCTCAGTCACGCCTCCGCCGCATGTCTTTGTGTGTGTGGAAACAGATCTCATAGCTGAAATTCTTCTCATAACGTACAGTAGCAAACAGGATTAGAACAGACAGAACCGGATGCTTTGAAACAGGCGAGTCTGCAGGCGGGAGTCCAGTAGTGAAGATAAAAACTGTTAGAGGAGCTTGCGATCAAACAACCACTGCTGTGTAATAGTGAGATCAGTCAGGTGTCACATCATTAATCATATACACCTCGACCATCTTTACATCACTTTCACCATTTATTCATCAGCAAATATGAATTTACGGCGAAGCTGCAACGAGCCGATCGTGGTGTTTTGAGTGGCTCATGCACTTCAAGAGTGGAAGAACATTACTGGAAGACCAGAGATCAGGAAGACCTTCAACGAGCTCAACCCCCGAAAATGTCCAAACTGCTCGCCATCAGGAAGCTGGTGTGTCATACGGAACAGACTCACGTGTGATTTGAACATGCGAGTTTCTCCCCAGGCCGCTGACCCAGGAGCAGAAGGAACATCTGAGATCTCCGTCAGCATGCCGCGGATGACCCGTCCTTCATGTGGAGAATCATTACTGGTTACAACACTTGTCATGTGGGTACGACCCGGAGACGAAGCAACAGTCTTCACAGTGGAAGAGCCCAACATCCCCATGAAGGAAAATGGCGAGGCAGGTCTGCAGTTGGACAGAGCGCATACTCATCTTCTTGTTTGACATTCGTGGCATTGTGCATCGAGGATTCAGCCCCAGGGCTCAGACTGACCATAGCAAATTCTGCTGCCAGGTTTTAAGGCATCTGAGGGCGGACGTATGGTAAAAGCTTCCCGGTCTGTGGTGCACAAATCTCTTTTCGATACCTCCTCATAGACAGATTTAGAGTATTTTTATTATAAATATTTAACTTTATTAATAAAATGCACCACTGCGGTTTAGGGAGTTCTGATGTCCCTGTGAGGGTGTGGCCTATAAGCTAATTAAAGCATAATCGCTTGCAGCTTTCCACAACACTCTTACTACACCTTCGCCAGCAACACCAGAACCTTGACCTTGACTGCACCTTTACTTATTTCTGCTGAGTAAATAAAAATATATTTAATGTTACTGTTTCACACTGCATTCAGAAATGGATGAAAACTATTGCAGGATATTTGCAAACTGTTGTGTGTGTGTGTGTGTGTGTGTGTGTGTGTGTGTGTTTGTGCTGTACAGGTCTACAATCAGCGATGGAATCATCTATAAAACAACAACCCCGTGAGTTTTTTTTACATCTGTTTTTAATATTATTCCTACTACAATAATTATGAGAGTTCGATAACATATTGTACAACACGTACTTCTGACTGAGTAATCTGATTACATGAGAGACGTTATTCCACTCTCATAATGATAACAGACAGTAACAGCACTGTGAGGTGTAACTGTGTGTGTGTGACTGGGTGTGTCCCAGGTGTGGTCCAGTAGTTACTGACACTAACTGTGTGTGTGACTGGGCGTGTCCCGGGTGTTGTCCAGTGGTTAATGACACTAACTGTGTGTGTGACTGGGCGTGTCCCAGGTGTGGTCCAGTGGTTAATGACACTAACTGTGTGTGTGACTGGGCGTGTCCCAGGTGTTGTCCAGTGGTTAATG
>JAAGKR010001527.1:0-122236 GCA_011419295.1 Clarias macrocephalus | reverse complement strand
TACTGCCACCACATGCCCCATTTTTTTCTCTTAGGTTTGTCACTGCTATTTTCTGTCCGTCTGTCATGTTATGGCCCTGTTTTTATCCACTACCAGACATTTTTTTTTAAATGAAACGTTTCAATTTTATATTTAATCAGGTGGTGATTTTTCTTTATTTATCTCAATTTCATTTAGAAACATTTGACAACACATAAAAACCCAGTGATGATACAGGATTAGTCAAATAAGATAGCGACATTTGTTAAACTAAAGCTGACATAAGCTACTTGAGAGAGTTTGAATTTCTGAATCCAGGAAATAGTCGTACAGGTTAAAACCTGTATCCATCAGCGACGTGGGGATCAGAAGTAACGCCGCGAGTGCACGTTGAAAGATCTTTAATGATCTTGGCAATCAAAGCAAACTCTTAAACGGGAGACAGGCAAAGGTTGAAATACTGCAGAATGGTGGTCTTAAATTATATACTTATTGTATAATTAATGTTCAGATTTTTTTATTACACCACAGCGTTGACAGTAATTTGTTAATAATGCAAACATTATTGTTTCTGTAGTAACAGCAAATTTACAGAGCCTGATGTGGAAGATGAATAAGATAAGGATAAAAAGAAATAGATGTGTTCTATATAAACACATTGAAACTTTTAATATTTGGATGTTCGGATACATTTTATATATATTTATATAAAAATATAATTTGTATTCATTTTTATTATTATTATTTAGTTAATTAGTTCATTCTTTTTTTTATATAAAAACACAAAAACAGCCACAAAACACATGATCGTATATATATACGATATTTTTTGTCTTTGTGATCCACTAATGTTTATATAGTTGGTTAAGACGAAATAAAAATGAATTTCATGATGTTGTCTAGGTTGAAAGGCTATGACTTTCTACGGTGCACAATCCTGAAGGCTGTTTATAATCATTATAACACAGTAACACAAAAAAATGCTAAAAATGCTTTGGCTTTTAAAGGTTAAAATTTATGGGAGTATATATTTCGAGGAGGTTTTCAAAACAGAGAACTTTATAAGACATACCAGGAATCGACTTGCCTCCACATATATTCCTCAATGTTAAGTAGAACTGTATAGAAAAACACTTTTTTGTAAACTGAAAAAAGTGTCTCATTTGTTGCCAATTAAAGAAAACTCGATTTAAAAAAGTTATTATAGTCGGGATACAAATATATATCCCTTTATCAGCGCACCATATGTTTCTAATCCTTACCCATTTCATAGAAATTCCCACTTTATTTCAGCCAAATTTCAGCCACACTAGAGATCGTTTTCGTGCCAGGTCAGTCCATTTGTTACTGGCTGTGTGACATCTCTCAGCACCTTAACCAATATGAATGCAAGCATGCCACGTGCAGTGTGACATGCTGGATGTGATGAATTGTGCATTGAGATTTAGAGCGAGAAATGTGATCATAAGTGGCTTAACATTTTCAGAGAGCTTAATGGCCTAATTCTTTGAGATCCCGCTGGTGGATTTGGCTTTCTTATGCCACTCATTACAAACCAAGGTTGTTTTAAAGTCTTAACACAGAGGAGACAGTAGGAGGATAAAACGGCCTCCCAGGCTTTTTAAAGTTTCAAAATGGTATTGTGCAAAGAAAAAAAAAAAACTTCAAAAAGGGTTCTTGTGGGTTTTTTTGATTGCTGCGTCTTCTAGCTTAGGGATTAATATGTAACATTTTCTAAATGGAAAACCCTCTCTTGTTGGGGTCCATCTAAAACCAGTATTGGTTATTTTTGTATGCTTGATATTACATTAAGCACTAATAGCTATCCGTGCTTTATAGTTAAAGAACTACCATGTTTCGTCTGATGAGTCATGTGGATTTTTTTGCTCTTTCCTTCGCTTCAATGACTTGATTTAAAAAGAACGACTTTTATTCCTACTGCCTTAAAGAAAATCTCTTTTTACCCTTTTTCTTCTATATATATGGGCACAAAGCTGTTTTCATGTTTGTAAAGAGGCAGTTGTATCGTTATTAGGGCTAGTCGAAAGTCAGCGGAGACTTTCTGCTCACTCCATAATCCCCAGAGTCACACATGTATCCAATATATATCCTCTCGAAGTGCTAGGTCTCCCTGAAAGAAAGTGTGTCAGCATTGAGCTCTACTGATTTCAGACCAGCTCATCTGGCCCTGACATGAAGTAAAATATTTCACCTCAAGCAGTCAGCAAGTAAGCATGCAGCATGGTCCTCATTAGGAGGCTCCCTCTTGGTTGACTGGAAAAACTTTGACCGCACACAAAAATTTGGAAACATCAAAAACCTTCTTTTTTTTTTGCTGCATCTATGCCTACTCTCCCACAGAGCAGCGATCAAAGGAGGCATGCTTCCTTAAGGGTAATAGGATAATTGAGTAGGATTATTAGATGTTCTGTCCAAGTTAAGAGCTAGAAAACTATTTTGTCCGCAGTTGCTGAATGCTGAATGCTCTTTTCTGTCTGCAGTGATGCTCTCACCGTTGCACTTTGATGGTTCTGCCCTGGCTTCATGGAGTGACCCTGACATCACTGTAACGATCCCGTGGTACATCGGCCTGATGTTTCGTACCCGTAAAAGTGCCGGCACTCTGCTCCAGGCCAGTGCTGGGGAAATGTCTAAATTCAGCTTACTCGTGAGTACAACACAGTATTGTTCATGAGTACCCAATGAAGCATTTTACCGCTGATGTAGACAAATACATTTTTAAGATCAGTTCATTTTGACACACCAAACTACTGAACTGTATAAGTTGAGTGATTTATTTGTAATATTACAGCACCATACCTGGGTTACTTTACAGATTTAAGATTGCTTTACAGTATATCTTTCTATATTGTAAGGCAATATTGAAATATGCAATAATCTCCTTTGAGCAGTTGATATTGGGATGTATCTGCTACTTATACTTTGTGAAGCCTTCATAACGGCTCCAATCTGAGATGCTGATTGTTAATTGGTGATTTCTGAGGCTGGTGACTCTAAATGAACATCTCCTCTGCAGGAGAGCCAAGTGTTGGTCTTGCTTTTTTGGGAAGGTCTTCATGAGAGCCAGTTTCATCATCGTGCTTGATGGATTTTGCAAACGTACTTGACACAATACTGTTCTTGCAAGAACTGCTCGAGAAAGGCTGACTTTAACAGGCCGTGTCTTAAAATGATGATAATCTAATTCCATATGTGTTATTTCATAGTCTTGAAATTCCCAGTATTGTTGTAGAATGTAGATAATTAATCACTAAACAAAAACAAAGAAATTTGGGACATATTCCCCCCCATCCTGCCGCCAAAAATCAAAATAAAAAATAATCTTTTCTCTGCGTTTTTGTCTTGCAGGTCAGTAACATGCACGTGCGTTTCCAGGTGTTTGTGGGCGCGCGGCGTGTGGCTCTGCTGGATTTTCCACAGGTACGGGTTAGTGATGGTGAATGGCATCATATCCTGGTGGAGCTGAAGAGTGGAAAAGATGGGAAGGACATTAAGTATATGGCCCTGGTCTCTGTGGACTACGGAATGTTCCAGGTGTGTACCGAGCAATTTAATGGGGCATGGACGAGCGTGTAATCTGTCTCCACTTGAGTACATTGCATACTGCTCAATAAACTTGGCCTCATTGGTAACAACATATATGAATGTTTTTAGCCTTCTGGAGAAGGTTCATTTTCATTCAATTTCATTATCATTACTTCTCATGTATGGTAGTATGAGTGATGTTTATTTGGGTTTCCCTGGTTTGTCTCTGATGTGTAGAGGACAGTGGAAATCGGAAATGAGTTACCAGGACTGAAGCTGAAAAGTCTATATGTTGGAGGCCTGATGAAAAATGATGGCTCCGTGCTGAATGGCTTTAATGGCTGCATGCAAGTGAGTAACATCTCAAACACACACACACACACCCACACACACACTCAATCTTGAAAAGCATGCTTGTATGAAGGGTTATAAAGAATATACTGTACTAATATGCTAAATAAATGGAAATGAACGCACAAGGTTTTCATTATTTTGGGCAGTAAATTAGAATATTTCTCTGCATACACATATATTCACACACACACTTTGTTATTCAGTTATATTGTTAACTCTGTTATTATTTATGTAGGGCTTACGAATGGGAGAGACCTCCTCCAACGCAGGGAACATTAACATGCACAAGGCTCTGAGGGTGCGAGTGAACGACGGATGTGAAGAACCTGATGCTTGTGTGTCCAGCGTGTGTCCCGCACACAGCCGCTGCACAGACAACTGGGCCTCACATTCCTGCGTGTGTGAGTCAGGTAAGATTCATGTAAGGTCTTGAAATCATTACTGCACTTCAAGTTTGAATGCAAGATCTGGAGGAGGCTTAGCATGAATTTCTGGCTCGTGTGTTGTTCATGTGCATAACAGCGCATAATAGGCTATTACTAAAATTGAGGTTAATATGGCTGAAGAATTAGGAAGAATCTGATTATTGCTATTCACACAAAGCTGTTAACGTATCATATTACATTCCAAACTGAGGATATGTGTGCATGTGCACATGCAAAGGGGTGAGCAAAGTTGCCAACGTGGCCGTGTCCGTGTGTGTGTGTGTGTGCGTTTGTGTGTACTCATGTGTAAAATGTGTTAATTGTCTGCCTTGTGGCTGTGTGCCAGGTTACTTTGGGAGCGACTGCGTGGATGCGTGCTTGCTGAACCCGTGTGAACACACATCCAGCTGTGTGCGCAGACCTCTCAGCAAACATGGCTACACCTGTGAGTGTGGACACAACTACTACGGGCAGTACTGCCAGCACAGGTAGCATTCTTTAATTTCTTTAACTTCCTCAGTATCCTTACATGCCTTACATGTCATGGCTTAAACAAAATTAACAGAAACCTGAAATGTCATAGGGTGTATGTAAAAAATAAACAAAACTCTCCAGCAAGACAGAGGTAGCTCAGTGGTTAAAGCATTGGACTCCGGTTTGGAAGGTCCCAGGTTCAAACCCCATAACCACCCGGCTGCCGATGTTGGGCCCTTGAGCAAGGCTCTCAACTGCTCAGATGTATAATGAGATAAAAATGTAAGTAAGTCTCTCTGGATAAGGGTGTCCGCCAAATGCCTAGATGTAGCAAGATCAATGTCATGATAACGTTTAAACTCCCCTATCATATGAAATACGCATTATAAGCTTTATTATAAGCATTTCACTGCATGTCGTACTGTGTATGACTGTGCATGTGACAAATAAAATTTGAATTTGAATTTGATTTGAACATATTAAAAGAGCTTTTGCACCCCATATATGTGAAATCAAATTGATCTGGTACAGCTTTTGAAATATTAACTGCTTATTTTTTTTAATGTAGTCTGCTTACACCTTATTAGTATACTCATACATAACTGTCATGCCGGAGACCAGGGTTCGAATCCCAGACGGGGAGACTGCTGTCTTTTAGAGCAGTGTTGTCTCAAACTGTGTGTTATTGGGTTACTGATTGGATGGTTGGGGGTTCGAATCCCAGCACTGAAATGTTGCCACTGTTGAGCCCTTGAGCAAGGCCTTTAACCCTATCTGCTCCAGGGGTTCTATATCTGACCCCAGCTTCCTAACTGGGATATGCGAAAAAAAAAATTATATAAATTATTATTAGATTTCGCAAATTATATGCAAAAAATAAATGAGTCTTGGTTGCACAGCATTCGTCACCAGTTTACTGGTATATAACTGATTGTCAGTGTTAATGTTATGGCTGATCGGTGTGTGTGTGTGTGTGTGTGTGGTTATATTTGTAAACCGCAGTTCTTTTAAATTTTTCTTATTTTCTCTTTACTGTAAGGTACATGTGACAATTAATTGATTATTATTATTATTATTATTATTATTATTATTATTATTCACATTTACGTTGTGCTTTGGATGAAAAAAAAATTAACGGTAAGAAACCACGTTATTTTATTTTAGTTTATTTGTGTCAAACATTATGCAGTATTCATGTACAGTAAACAGCAGCAGACAGTGCTTAATAAAAAAATGGGCAAGGTGCTGTGGAATAAGAAGGTTTTAAAACATTTTTAGGGTTGCAGTAAGAAAATAATCAAAAATGAGCTGTTGGGAAGCATTTCACCTCCAAAGTCGACTATTTTTCTGTAAGTGCACGTTTTGTTTCATGCTTAAATTTGGATATAAATCTATATTTGACTTAAATAAGGAATCTGCATAAATGAACGAAAAAAAAAAACACACACAACATCCTCTACAGGTTTAAGTTATGAATGTTATTTTCAGTACCTGCAAAGCCCAGCGTAAACCTTTCATCATGTTTTACTGTCATACTGTAACTTAAGAATTTCCATTAATTCGATTCTTGAAACAAAAACAAACACGTTGTGTGGTGTTGTGCCTCTGGGGCTCGAACATGGAGACCTACTGTAGCACTAAGCCCACTTCTGCCTCTCTTACTGGCATGTGAAAGAAAATTCTTTAAACGCCTTACAGTAGCTCTCTGAAGGAAGTGTTTGTTTTGTTTGTTTGACTGATTTCAGCAGTTATAGTTTCCTGTGTTTCTGTCTCCGTCTCACACGCACGTGCACACAGAGGAAACCAGCCGTGTCCTCGAGGATGGTGGGGTTACCCAAGCTGTGGCCCGTGCAACTGTGATGTGAACAAAGGCTTCAAAAGAGATTGCAACAAGACAACGGGAGTGTGCAGCTGCAAGGTACGAACAGCACGCTCCTATATACACAAGTTTCAGCATTTAAATCAAGCGTATAAATTTGTGCATACTGGGGAAAAAGGTCTTCTTAAAAAGCCCTATTACATCAAGCAACATAATAACAGCCCAGAAGCGTAATCAAATTCCCATGAACATAATAACAAATGAACCACAAACATACTTTAATACAGAGCTATATATAATAATATAATAAATTGCCCACAAATGTAATAGCAGCGGTGGGAAATTAGTTATGTTTGTGGGATTATTACATTAAAAGCTGCAGATTTGTATTAGGTTTCTGATTTATTATGTTTGCGGGCCGTTATTTGGTTGGCGGGTGTTGGAAGTTCCCATTCAATGCAACTTAAGTAAAATAATTAAATGAATCCAATACCACTAAGCTGCACCTACAGTAACAGCGTTATCAACAGATATAACGATGTCTCGGCCTGCACACAGTGTTTATAGTTCATGTCTAGCCTATGATATAATTGTCAAAAAAAAAATTTTGGCCTGGCTTAAATTTATTAGCTCATCAGTTTTCAGAATCTAGACTCAGGTCTTTGCTACAGTACAGTATGTGCCAATGTTTGTGCTAACCTCTTAAACACAGGGGTCATTATTTGGTTTATTTTAGTCAGACGAATTTATTTTGCTGCGTATTATTCAGAACCTACCCTGCATTAGAAGGTCTCAGAACGATTGAGGTATACGATTACATTTTTTTATCAGGATAATTACTACCGTCCAGAAGGAAGTGACACCTGTTCCCCCTGTGAGTGTTTCCACCTGGGATCTAGCTCTCGCACCTGTGACCCTGTGACTGGACAGTGTCCCTGTAAAACCGGAGTGGTGGGGCGTCAGTGTAATCGCTGTGACAATCCCTTTGCTGAAGTGACTGCCAGCGGATGTGTAGGTATGTAACCTGCAAATCAGTAAAATCCCGAAGCTGATTGGAACGAGTGACATTCACATCAGTTACAGTATGTACAGTATACAGTTCCGTGCAAAAGTCTTGATCCATCCTTCGAATTTTGCTTCCAAAGAGTCAAACATTTTTGATTTCTTTTTTATGTAGTCCTAAGGCATCATTCTCTGGGCTACTTAAAGAACTCTTTGTTTCCTGAAGGAAAGACTATGGCTCTTATATTTTGCAAGTCTTTGGCTCTCATTATTTATATCCATTTTATTCAGTTCCTCTACCTGACCAGGTTCAGAGGAAGGTTTTTTTGTTTGTTAAGCTGCACGGAGACATGTGAATCATTTGACATTAAAAACATTTAACTTAAGGCATGAACCAGTGAGAAACTGGTGCAGATGATGACAGATGATCAGGCATGTGATTAGTATACTGGTGATGCTTAATGCCACTGTGTGGTTGGAACAGACGAGAGGGGAAATGACTGTGAAGTTTCTACTGAGGTTGTTTCATAAACGACCGATTTTTAAAATCCTATCTTAAGTTGCAGCCTGCTACAGTCAAATATTTGTTTAATTTAATATACTGTAAAGAAACAAGCGATAATACTTTTGTATTATTGCACTGTACTGTATTTACTAAATATACTTAAAAATGTATTGCAACCTAACTTTAGACCTAACAGCCCACTTAATTAGTGTTGCTTTTTAATGATCAATAAAATCTCAATGTCTGCAGAAGCCTCATTATTGAAAGTGAATGACAAAGGTCTCTCTCTCTCTCTCTCTCTCTCTCTCTCTCTCTCTCTCTCTCACTTACTCACTTTCTTAGTGGTTTATGACAGTTGCCCTAAAGCCTTTGATGCGGGCATCTGGTGGCCCAGGACAACGTTTGGTGGTCCTGCAGCAGCAAACTGTCCCAAAGGTTCTGGTGGTAAGTTAAACTAAAG
This sequence comes from Clarias macrocephalus, assembly GCA_011419295.1. Classification (NCBI taxonomy): domain Eukaryota; kingdom Metazoa; phylum Chordata; class Actinopteri; order Siluriformes; family Clariidae; genus Clarias; species Clarias macrocephalus. Next base: position 113,672 of record JAAGKR010001527.1, on the reverse strand, counting down.
TAAAAATATCTTATGTCATTTTATTCAAATAATATTTTATGTCGTGGTCAATAATATAACATATAGTTATGTAATATATAGTATAATAAAATTTATAGTTTACATCATAGTGTAAAAGTTATAGGTATAAAATATTCAATTAAGATAAAATATAATTAAATCAGTGTTTTTGTGCAATATATCAGTTAAGCTGCATTCTCACTCACATACTCATCATTGTTTAATTCTTAAATCTGTATGTAATGATGATATGGTGATATTTTTTAAGGACACATTTTAAGAAGGCATATCTACTGTAGCGTTAATGCCTTGTTTCAGTCAGATGTAAAGCAGTTCTTTGTATTTTACTGTCACTGGCAGGACAGTGGTATAGGGGTTAGCACTGTCACCTTGCACCTCCAGGGTCCGGGTTCGATTCCCGGGCAGGTTTGATTCCCGCCTCTATGTGTATGGAGTTTGCATGTTCTCCCCGTGCTTGAGGGGGGGTTTCTCAGGGTACTCTAGTATCCTCTCAGAGTCCAAATTGCCCATAGTGTGTGAATATATGTGTGTGTGCTTTAAGCTTCCTGGAATAGACTCCAGGCTCCTGTGACCCTGTATACAGAATAAAGCAGTTTAGACAATCAGTGAGAGATGAACTCGACAGTCTTTTGAATTTTGCTCTGATTGCCTTATGATTTTTGCAGGCACAGCTGTTCGGCACTGCAGTGATAAAGAGGGATGGCTTTCCCCAGAGCTCTTCAACTGCACCTCTTATACCTTCACCAAGCTCAGGAAAGAGGTCAGGGTTTCTTACAGTATATACAGTATTCCGCCCAATGCTTGACATTATGATTTAAAATGTTCTACAGTTATCTACATAATGTTTTTATGTTCTGATATAGTGTATTATGGGCTGTATTTATTGTATTGTATTGTATTTATTCTGCATCAGCACCCAGTAAATGGCTGCTTATCCTTGCTGTGTTTTCTAATATTTAAAATAAAGCATATTTTAAATTAAACGTAGCTCACTTCTGTTGCAAACATGGCTGCTGTTTCAGAGCGAGGAGCTTCACGCCAGCTCCTCCAGACTGGATGTTGAGAGGACTAAAAGCCTGGCGGCCATGTTGCGCAGTGCCACAGACAGCACAGAGCGACTGTATGGGAGTGACATGAGGACAGTGTACCAGCTAATGAGCAGCATCCTGCAGCGTGAAAGTCTACAGCAGGGTTTCAACCTGTCTGCCACACATCATTCCACCTTTAATGAGGTACAGCACAGAAAAATCAAAACTGGTAAACTGGTCGAATATGCAAAGCCTGAGTAAAACCAACAAACTAAGCAGTACATACTGTAGAAGAGACAGCTAGTATGGGTGCATGCTCGAATACAAAAAACATGACTCTCCATATCACATTTTGCATTAACATGTAATAATATGTCATGAGACTATTATTTATGTTTGTATATTTTGTAATTATTGTAGGACATGGTAAGAGCAGGCAGTGCCATCCTGGACCCGGTTAATAAAGGTCACTGGGAGCAGATTCATCACTCAGATGGAGGTTGCGCTGACCTGCTGCATCATTTTGAGGATTACGGCATCACTCTGGTCCAGAACATGAGGAAGACCTACCTGAAACCCTTCACCATCGTCACCGATAACATGAGTGAGTGCTCCAACAAGTCCCACCTTCAGGCCGTGTCACACACTGCTCTTGACATTTAAATGTGTTTAATTATTATTATATATGAAATAATGATACTGTATAATATGTACCATATTGATTGGTCAAAAAAAAATCAAAGCAATGAACAGATGGTGCTGCGTTTACAAAAGTATTCATACAATTCTCATCTCTTGGTCAGTTTTTACGATGGACTTTCTGGATGCTTCCTCTGTGAGCCAGGCTGAGCTCCCTCGCTTTCAGGAGATAACGGAGGCTTATTCCAAAGAGCTGGAGTCCTCTGTGATTTTCCCAGACTTGGCTATGAGGACAGCAGGAAGCCGAGGTACTGTAGATGTTGCACTCATTCACTTTACTTGAAAAAAAATCTCATTCTATAAAAGCTACACTCTGGTCTTTTTAACCTTTTAATATTAAACTGCATTTGTGGGGTCAATATTTCCACAGGCCAGAAATATTCTAAACTCACTTATAATGCAGGTATTAAGGCTGTTGTTGGGTCACAAATGAAGTCTTTTCAGAGATGTGACTTTCAGTGGGGAAAATGAGTTTGTACCACTTTTAGCTAAGTATTGTCATCAAAATGACATTATACTTTAGTGTGCTCCAGTGTTGTAACAATAAATAAATTACCATAAGAACTTTCATTACATTATCTTTATTATGGGGGGCTTTAAGTCAACCCAGAAGACTTCAAGCATAGCACATTTGTACTTTACATTCGTGTATGACGATCACAGTCGAGGTGGCTCAGAGGCCACTGCAGTCGTTCTCATGAACATTCTGTGAGTGGATCACCTGATCCTTGACTCCAACTGTACACACAGCCATTCAAGAACACGACTTGCGCATTACTTAGACACTTGGACCTCAGTTGGGAGTTGCTGCCACATTCCCCATACAGTTCTGACCTCGCCGAGACATTTCCACATGTTTGGGCCAGTAGAGGAGTTCCTGTGAGGCCAGCGTTTCAGTTTGAAAGCAGGCAGTCCGATCATGGCTCCAGTGTACTGAGAAAAAAAAACCTTCTACCTGGATGGTCATACAAGCACAGCCGAAATACGAGTGTAAGGGCATTAGTGATATATAGCAGGATATTATGTAGAGAAATAAAGGCAGTTGTTTCTTCTTATAGCTGTATTTTCTTATTCTGTACACTCAAAAGTCCGGGTTTGACTTGAACACCCATTGTATATTATCTATAATTATAAAATATTATTTTAGTATCTCTCTCATGTCTCAGTGTAAGACACTTATTGTTGCTGGTTGAAAAGATGCCTCTTATTGATAAAGATTTCATGATAAATAAGTTTTCTTCTCCACGTTAGTCTATGGTGGATGTTAAAAATAACTGTTGCATACTCACCAGAAGCTTTATATTATAACATTTGTATTATGAAACACAGACAGCGTTAGCACAGAACCCCCTGTACAGAGTGATCCATCCATTCCTGAAGGAACAGAATCTGCCTCTCTCATGACCCCTGGGCCATCAGCAAAGAAACGGCGACATACCGAGATTGCTGAGTCTCCAAGTGTTGCATTGGTCATCGTCTACAGGACTTTAGGTCAGCTTTTACCTGAGAACTACGACCTGGACCGCCGCACTGTCAGGTAAGGTATTCAGTTGAAATCAATCAAGGAACATAATAAACTATGAGGAGGTATGATGCATAAGTGTGATTTATGATGCATAAGTGTGATTTATGTATCATAAATTATTTTCCAGTTAGAGCACAGCACAATGTTTTATTCCTCTTATACCACAGTGCATACTGCACTGTTGTTTCCTCACAAGCACCTACTTTTCTCTCTCTTGTAAAGCTAATAATAATAAAAAATACAGCTTGTTAAAATCATTCCTCTCAAAATAACCATAAATACTCATCTAGAGCTGAGTATTGCGCAGCATATTTGCATATCACTTTATTTGCTTTGGTGTTTAAAAATAGACGCGTGACAAATGAAAGACAATACTTGAATAAAAGAATGAAGAAAAGTTATATTGTACACTGTAACATATATGAAAAAGCTGAGCACGCTTCATGGACCACAGTTTTGGATTAACATGGCAAGAGAATAAGATATAAGTGACCTTCAAAGATGGTTTATTATTATGACGGGAGCTTCAGTCAAAGGCCGTACATTAATGGTTACCATGCAAAAGTCATCGGTAAGTACAATAGGTTTTGAAATTGCTGTCAAATGTACATATGCAACATCCCTTGAAAAAGAAACAAACAAACAAAAAAAAAAAAACAAGCAGGACAGTGAAAGTACCTCCATACAGTATATACTTTCTTTTAAATGTGTTGTCTGTCTATATGCTGTTTGTTCAAAATAGCCCTCATATATTTGCCTGTGCCTGTAAAATCTCCAGACTGCCCTCTCGTCCAGTTATTAACAGTCCCGTAGTGAGTGTGATAACTCACCAAGAGGGAGAGAGTGCCTCTGCTCAACTCCACACACCCATCACACTGATGTTCCGTCTGCTGGAGACACAAGAGAGGACTAAACCTGTGTGTGTCTTCTGGAACCACTCTTTTCCGTGAGTGCATGCTCTCAGCAGTTTTTGACTGATCTTTCATACTGAGAGTTTCTTAATCTTTATTCAAAGGAATATTTTAAAAGGAAGCTTGATCATAGTATTCCAAAATTAATCAAACACAGAAAATGTGATACAAGTTAACCATATCAGAAATCATAATAAGTATGGTGAAGAATCATCAAAGACGTTTGGTCCAAGCAGTGTAAAAATATTATAAGTAGTTGAAGCAATCTTGAAAGCATCCACCAGTAAAAAAAAAAAAAAAAGACCCAGACCCAGAGCAAGAAAACATGCAGTCTTTTATTAATTGATGCTTATGTCCCACGCAGGGTCGGCCGCTCAGGGTCCTGGTCATCTAAAGGCTGTGAACTGGTCTTCAGGAACACCACACACATCAGCTGCCAGTGTAACCACATGACCAGCTTCGCTGTCCTCATGGACATCTCCAAAAGAGAAGTAAACAAAAATATACGATGAACTACCGTTCTGATTTCCCATCTGTATGGAGCCAAATACATACAACAATGTAACCCTTGTGTTTTTTTAGCATGGGGATGTCCTGCCTTTGAAGGTGGTGACCTACACCACTGTTTCCTCCTCCTTGGTGGCCCTCCTCGTCACCTTCCTTTTATTGGCTATTCTGCGTAAACTGCGCTCCAACCTGCACAGCATTCACAAAAACCTGGTGGCAGCCATTTTCCTCTGTGAGCTCATCTTTCTTACTGGCATCAATCAGACTGACAGCCCGGTAAGCGACCAATTACAGCCCTTGTAATAAATAACAGATTCTTTATAATGGCTGAAACAGTTTGGGTTGCGTGCTGAAAAATGTATATTAACATTACAACATATTCTAATTAAAGGCAGAATTTCCAATCAAGTAAGTTATGTAACTTGAACACAAATAAATAATGATAAATATTTGTTTATAATTTTACATGTTATAATGTTAATGTTATAACAACTTTAAGTGTGTGTATATCTTCAGAGCAGATTTTCAGAGGTTTTTGTTCTGGTCATTAAATAAATAATATTGTAAATAATGAAATATCAGGTACTGTATTTTGAAGTATATCAAATATTTAAAAAATCAGTCAGCATTTGCCATATGTAACTTTTTGTATGGCGGCACGGTGGTGTAGTGGTTAGCACTGTCGCCTTGCACCGCCAGGGTCCGGTTTCGATACCCGGCCAGGCTCGATTCCCGTCTCTGTGTGAATGGAGTTTGTATGTTCTCCCCGGGCTTGGTGGGTTTCCTCCGGGTACTCCGGTTTCCTCCCACAGTCCAAAGACATGTAGGTTGGGCTAATTGGCGTTCCCAAATTGCCCGTAGTGTGTGAATGAGTGAGTGCATGTGTGTTTGTCTGTGCCCTGCGATAGATTGGCACCGTGTCCAGGGTGTACCCTGCCATGTGCCCGAAGTCTCCTGGGATAGGCTCCAGGCCCCCCGTGACCCTGAATACAGGATTAAGCGGTATAGATGATGAGAGTGAGAGAGAGAGAACTTTTTGTATAACTTTGTTTTCTACCATTCATGCCAAAATTAGAAGTCAAAGCAAAATAAATAAAAAAGTTATTTTACACAATGATTAACCTGTTAGTAGTCTCTGATAGTCTTAGTAGTAATCTGAAAACATTTGCTGTTTAGATCACCCTGCACAAATCTTAAAAAAAAAATTCTTCTTTTTCATTTCACGTCTGTTGCTGAGCTCATGAAATATTTTGCTGAGATTGTATATGAATTGTCCCTGTACAAGCACTATAATGCAAATACAGTATGTTGTGGTGACGAAGAAAAGTGGTCCGTGATTTCTAAAACCAATTGTGCTAATCCACTTGGCCTGCATGTGTAGTTTGTGTGCACAGTGGTGGCCATCCTGCTGCACTACTCCTATATGTGTACATTTGCCTGGATGTTCGTGGAAGGGCTGCATATTTACCGGATGCTGACAGAGATGCGCAATGTTAACCAGGGCCAAATGAGATTCTACTACGCCATTGGCTGGGGCATTCCTGCCATCATCACAGGTAACGCTGATATCAGTGAGGACATGATACATACTTATTCCTCATTGTTTACCTGACCATAATCAAGACCTCCTCAGATAAACAAAACAATATAAACAAACAAACATACAGTACAGACCAAAAGTTTGGACACATTTTCTCATTCAAAGAGTTTGAATTTGTATTATGGCAAGAAAAAAGCAGCTAAGTGAAGAAAAACGAGTGGCCATCATTACTTTAAGAAATGAAGGTCAGTCAGTCCGAAAAATTGGGAAAACTTTGAAAGTGTCCCCAAGTGCAGTCACAAAAACCATCAAGCGCTACAAAGAAACTGGCTCACATGTGGACCCCAGGAAAGGAAGACCAAGAGTCACCTCTGCTGCGGAGGATAAGTTCATCCGAGTCACCAGCCTCAGAAATCGCAGGTTAACAGCAGCTCAGATCAGAGAGCAGGTCAATGCCACACAGAGTTCTAGCAGCAGACACGTCTCTAGAACAACTGTTAAGAGGAGACTGTGTGAATCAGGCCTTCATGGTAGAATATCTGCTAGGAAACCACTGCTAAGGACAGGCAACAGCAGAAGAGACGCGTTTGGGCTAAAGAACACAATAAAGAACACAATAAAGAAAACTCTTTGAATGAGAAGGTGTGTCCAAACTTTTGGTCTACATTCAGAGGTGGGTACATTTACTCCGTTACATTTACCTGAGTAACTTTTTGGGAAAAAATTACTTCTATGAGTAGTTTTACCCCACCAAAATTTTTACTTTTACTTGAGTAGATTTGTGAAGAAGAAACGCTACTTTTACTCCTTACTCTTTATTCTACACATGCAGCCGGGATGTTTCACCAATCAGACGCAGTAACAATAATCACATGACTCCGTTTGACCAATATTAAGCCGGTGTTCTATAAATTCATCCCACCTAGGATTTTACTGTATATATATATAAAGACCAAATCTTAGCTCTGCTGCAGAGGAGAAGTTCATTTAGAGTCACCAGCCTCAGAAATCACCAATTAACAAACAGCACCTCAGATTAGAGCCGTTATGAAGACTTTACAGAGCATACTGTAAGTAGCAGATACATCTCAACATCAACTGTTCAAAGTCAGTTACTGCATATTCTGGATTTCTTTAGTACCGCTTCACAGTGTGGAAAGAAATAATCATCATCATCATAATCAAAATAATGAAGAATATATATACTATAGTATAATAAATAAATAATATATAAAAAATAATAAAGAAAAGAGTAAAATTTGTACTAAATACAGGGTAACTTTGAAAGATTATTAGCTATTAGATATTTAGCTCAACGGCCTGCAGAAGCTTCATTTGAGTTTCAACTGAACGTTGGAATGCAAAGTTTGTCTGGGTGACAAATTTCCCGGTTAATGTGCAGAGCAGGAAAATAAACAAAAAAAAACAAGACCTATTGTAATGTACTTTGATGCACCTAATTTTGATTTAAGACAGACATGAAAAAATCGGAACTATCCCAACAATCTCTCTCTCTCTCTCAATCTCTCACTCACTGTCTTACTCTCTCTCACACACACACCATTTCTTTCTCTCTCTCTCTCTGTCCCTTAGGTCTGGCTGTGGGATTAGATCCTCAGGGTTATGGGAATCCAGACTTCTGCTGGCTTTCTGTTCATGACACTCTGATCTGGAGCATCACAGGACCCATTTCCTTTGTAGTGCTGGTTAGTGTCTCTGTCTGTGTATCTGGGTGTTTAAGTAAGTCTGCATTTTTACCTTTCTGTCTCTTTCATTTACAGAAGAAATGTGGTATCCATGAATATCCTGTTAGTTTACTCACTCACTCACTCATCATCTATACCGCTTAATCCTGTATTCAGGGTCACGGGGGCACAGACAAACACACATGCACTCACTCATTCACACACTACGGGCAATTTGGGAACGCCAATTAGCCTAACCTACATGTCTTTGAACTGTGGGAGGAAACCGGAGGAAACCCAACAGGGAGAACATGCAAACTCCATGCACACAGGATCGAGCCCGGACCCTGGCGGTGCAAGGCGACAGTGCTAACCACTACACCACCGTGCCGCCTAGCCTGTTAGTTTAGGGAAAGAAAAACATTTCTATTCTGATTTACCTCCTGAATTTTTAATTATAAAGAGATTAATTACTCACTCACTCATCGTATATATTGCTTTATTCTGTATTTATGTGAATACTCCCTGGAAAGGGACGATTTGGTAATGGCAATTACCCTAATCAGCATGTCTTTGGACTGGGGAAGAAACCCAGGGAAAAACCTACCAAGCATGGGGAGAACATGAAATCTTGTCTGCACACTGACCCTGGAGGTGCAGGGCAACAGTGCTAACTACTATGCCACCGTGCCGCTAGGGATTAATTAATTAATGGCTTAAAATCTTAATTAATGGCTTAAAATCTTATAATTCACGCGAGTTGCTACAAATACAAGTGATACAATGGAAAAGCAACATTTGTGGACAGTTTTGACAATGGACAGTTTGTGTTTCATATTAATGACTTAAAGTAAGCAATAAAAAAAATTATTTTGCACTTAATAATAATAAATAATAAATAAATATAAATAATTATATTTTTTAATTTGCACTTTATAGTTATAAACATTCGCACATGAGTATAAAAGTTGAGAGAATTATTTCTTTTATGAACACACTTGCATTACACACACATTACCGTAACTAAAAGATTAATAAATGAGACCCATTGTTGTAATTTTCTTTTATACTTTTCAGATAAACATTGTAATATTTGTGCTGGCAGCGAAGGCTTCTTGTGGACAGAGAAGTCAGAGTGAGACATCAGGAGCAATGTAAGATACTATATATCTCATATCTTTCTATATATTATTTACATTAACCAAATGTTTAAAGAACGTCCCAGTGGGAATGCAGACTAGTCTCGGGCAATCTGTAGAAGGTGTTAAAGGAGATCTTTAGGTCTTCTTCAAGATGCCATCAGTATTATGAGCTTAAGAAATGAATCCTGAAGAGCTCTAAGATTATCACATTCGTAGAAGTTTAATGGGTCCTGAAGACGGCCTTAATAGGTCTTTAGTTCTGCAGACGTCTTGTAGTCCTACCTGTGCCCACTGGGTTATGCTTTTTCACTGTCCTCATTAACTAAACATTAAACTTTTATCCCGGTAGCTCTGCTCTGCGTACGGCCGTCCTGCTCTTGCTGCTCATCAGTGCCACCTGGCTGCTCGGTCTGATGGCTGTTAACAGTGACGTGCTCACCTTCCACTACCTGTTCGCCATCCTTAGCTGCCTGCAGGTAATATACAGTATACAACTTCTGAGGTCTGTTCCAGAGAAAGGATTGGCAGATTAATCCAATTATGTGCCTTAAGTTTTACAATTATGTGGATTGTTCCAACTTTAGATACACTGACAAGGATACATTAAACTTGGCTTCATCTTCAGTAGCAGGTCTTATGTGGATTAGTTTGCAGCCATAATGTAAAAATTGTTTAAATGTTTTTTTTTCTTGTGATGTTTACGTTATCCTGTGTGCGCAAATTGTCTAAAATAATGTCATGATGTCCGAGGTGGCCATTTCTCTATTCTCTATTCTTTTGTGTTTTTTTTTTCTTGCAGGGTATTTGTATATTTTTCTTTCACTGTATCCTCAACAAAGATGTGAGGACGAACCTGAAGAGTGTTTTTGGTGGGAAGACGGTACCGTTGGATGAGACCGCTAACACCCATACCACTCAGCTCACTGTAAGTGTAGTTAACAGTCAGCACCACATGCCTCAGCTGCAGTCTATAGTGGTGGCCAAAAGTGTTAAGACAACGTATGCCATGATTTAGTTGTCTCTGTGCACAAAACAGCTGATGCCACTAATTAGTTCAAGCTTATCCGGCTGAAAAGTTGTGCTAATTAATTGAAAAAATAATGCAAAACTATATAAAGAAATTAAGGACTTTATACTTAAATATTAAGGCGGCATGGTGCCGTAGTGGTTAGCAATGTCGCTTTGCACCTCCAGGGTTCGGGTTTAATTCCCGCCTCTGGTTCTGTGTGCATGTTCTGCCCGTGCTTGGTGGGTTTTCGCTGGGTCATCCAGTTCCCTCCCACAGTCCAAAGACATGCGCATTAGGCTATTTGGTGTTCCCAGATTGCCCATAGTGTGTGTGTGTGTGTGCACTATGATGGACAGAGAGTACCAAGTTTCCTGGGATAGGCTCCAGGCCCCGTGAGAACCTGTACACAGGATAAAGTACTATAGACGATGAATGAGTGAGTGTGTGCGTAATGATACTAAATATTGATCATTGTATTGTAATTTCTTTCCAAAAAAAAAAACTAAAAAATAATAATTATTATTATTTTGTAATAATTTCAAACATTTTAATGTATGGAGCCGCACTTATTTTTCTCCACTTATTATCCGTTTTGCATGGTGTTAACACACAAATGTAGGTCTACGCGACATTTCTAACACAACACCTGGTAGAACTCTGATCATTTGATTTGTGTCCAGCGCACTTTTAACGGGAATGCATACACAGAGGATGGCTGTATCTATCGCACACCGATCGGAGAGTCCATAGCGTCCTTGGAGAACTCGGCCCGATCAGGCAAAAGCCATGGGAGCAGCTACATCTCCTATACACTCAGGTGCCTCTAAAGCAAGCATGAAGGAAAGATTATCAGAAAATTCATTTTGTTCAGATTTTTCATTAAGTGATTGAAACTGTAATCGTGGATTAGCTGGTAAAATGTGAAAGTGGTTATGGCACTGCAAATGGAGTCGTGGCTAATGAATAAGGTGTCTGGGCTGCAGCTGTGCCAGCTGTCCCAGCGCTTTTTTTCTTCCTGACAGAATGTATGAATTATTGTGTTCGTAGCAAATAAGGTTAACGTATGTCAATATCAACCATCATTGCACTGTTTGTGTCACTCCAACATATCTGGCTTTCCAGTATACCAGTAAGAATTATTTTGGAATGATATGTAAATGAATATATACTGTATGTAAGCATGTTTATTCAGGATCTGTGTTCTCTTTAGGGGTGAGCAGAAGAGCAGTGTGACCCAGAGCAGCAGAAAATCACAATGTGGTGGTGAATCTTCTTTGATCTTCAAAAAGAGCAAGAGAAAAAAAGGTGTGGATAAATAAAAAAATGAGTGCTTAAACCTTCTCTGGGTTGGGGTTAAGTGATAATTTTCCATTTTAATGGGTTCAGATCACCATAACGTCTTAGATTATTAGTATTATTCCCTTGAATCCTGATGCATTGTATTGTGTTATGTGTATTTCCACCATTTGCTCAGACTCTGATTCAGACAGTGAAGTTTCAGTGGATGAGCACAGCAGCTCGTATGCTTCATCCCACTCATCTGACAGTGAGGAAGAGAAGAAGAGATCCAAGCAGAAGTGGAATAATGAGAGAAGTCCAGTTCACAGCACTCCTAAAGGTACTTAGAGGTATTTATTTTTAGAGGTTACCCTCTCAACTCCAGGGTTGAGTCATGCCCCGGGTTTGCGTGATAGGTTTCCTCCCAGTTTGCCATTTCAAAATAGCCTGAAGTGTATGATTGAGTGCTGAGATGGATTGGCCCTCTTGGGTGTGCCCCGAGTCCCCTAGGATTGAGTTCTGTCTGCCCTCGACCCTGTACACGGTAATCTGTATAGAGAATGAATGAGGAACAATTACATCAGGAATTACTGATGGTTCCACAGTTTCTTAGCACACTAGCACAGGACGCACACTAGAGCTGTGGGATCTACTGTAATTTTAACCATGTGCTCACTATTGTCCTCATTGTTGTTGGTCTTTCGGCTGCACCTGTCGAGGAACAACCCTCTCATTTTATTTGGGCTTCGAACAGGCATTGCATCCACTGGCTGGGGTTTTGGCATTGGGTGGGAATCAAACCCGGACCTTCTGTATGGCAGGCACGAAACCAACAGTACTACTGAACACCAATGCTCCACTGTTAGCCTACTACTTACAACTCTATAGCCTTAATGCCAAATAAATTTCTAAAATAAAGCTAAATAAATTTCAATACGTTTATTAATATATATTGTATTTTGAACAGTGCTTTTTCAGTAAGCATTGGAGTTAAGATCCACTAGATGCAAAACAAAACAACGATTGTAATCAGTTGACTGAATTCGATGTATGTTCTTTGTTCTTTTAGTTGATACTGTGGCAAATCATGTGAAGCCTTCCTGGTCTGTGGAGTGCCCCAATGAGAGAGAGGGGACTGGTGGTTCGGATACACTGCGGGTGCAGACCAAAGCCAGTGTGGAGCTGCAGCAGTCCAATAAGCTCAATCCGAATGGAGATCTTTCACCAAGCGAAGGCCCTCCTAGCCAACCAAGCAGCACCCAGCTGCCCAGAAAAGGTGAGACACACACACACACACACACACACACACACACACACACACACACACTGTACACATGGTGGCATCAGGTACTTCTAAGAAATTACATTATTATTGATTTGGATAGATTAGTTGGCTAAGGAGTTGGTAGCAAGAGTGCATGAAAGAAATTTGAGGAGACAAATTTTCCTGAGCTCCTTCCTCTCCCATTTACATTAGCTGGATATATATATTTTTTTATTTTGAAAAGAAAACATCCATCCATCTATTGTCTATACAATTTATCCTGTGTAGAGTTCTGGGGGGACCTGGAGTCAATCACAGGGCACTAGGCAGGGTACACTGAGGATGGGGTGCTCAGTGTCATTACAGGGCACAAGCAGTCAGCGTTCCAATTCATCTGAAAAGTCAGGGCTCTGTCCAGGCCACTTTGTGTTCTTCCACACTAACCTTGTTTTCATGGACTCAGCTTTGTGCATAGGTGCACTGTCATGCTGAAATAGGTTTGGGATCATTCCAGTCAAAGAAAACCATAAAGAAAATGATTGTAATGGGAAACATTTGTCATATAGTGCGTGAATGGCATGGTGGTATTGTAGGGAGCAAGGCCACCTCACAGCTCCAGGATTCTTGGTCTCGATCCTTAACTTTGGTTACTGTCTATATGGAGCTTTGCATATTATTCTTGTTTTCATATTTCAAGATTACTCCAGGTTTTCTGGCTTCCACCCAGAAACATAGGCAGACTGGCCACCGTAAATTATCTCTAGGGGTGGAAGAACATACAATATATGATAACATGTTGTATACTCATGTCTCATTCATGGTTTATTCTGGCATTGCAGGTTGAGTTCAGGCTTCCAGGCCAACATCTCATTAAAAACTCGAATTACCTTGAATTAATTTCAGCCATATACAGTAACTATTCTCTCTCTTCTTTCCCCACTTTCTTCTCCTCATGTTAGGCATTTTAAAGAACAAAATCACGTACCCTCCTCCACTGACTGACAAGAACCTCAAGAACCGCTTTCGGGAGAAGCTTGGTGACTACAACTCCCCCACCATTTCATATAAAACTCCATCATTAGGGTCAAATGAAGGCCTGCGCCATGGCACTGAGACTGGCAGTATTATCATCGAAGCCCCAGCTCTTCCACTCACCAACACTCTGAACACCATCACAATGGAGGCCAGAACGAGTCCTGCGTTTGCGGAGGAAGACACAAACTCAGAGTCAGTAATGCCATGAACTCTCGATTTTATCATATCTTTAATTTTATTGTGTTTTATGAAACTTTCTGCAGCAGCATGCCAATATCATAACCCATAGTCTATTAGAGTGTAAATGACATCGCTTTTTGGGTGGAAAGGATGGCATTACTCTTATTCCTTTCCATCAGGTGTCTCTGAGCTTGTGTATGCATTAAGCTGCCCCGTATCACTGCATGAGCAGAAGTCTATTGGTGGTGGCTGAATCTCATACTAGCTATATTTCAACCCTTTTTCTTTTTTAGAGGACAAGTTATTATATAATAATATAATATACAGCACTGAAACAAAATCTTTTTGTACACCATGTGACCCTGATTTTTGTATTTACACCCACCTGCCATAGAAATAGTACATTTTTATTAAAAAAAAAAATGTTTGTAATGCAATTGTTCTTATGTTAGCAATTCTAACCTGACACTCTCCCTTCTTTATGTTTTGTCATCTCTCTTAGTGCAAGCAATGAGACCTCGATCTGAAGATGAAATCTTCAGTTCAGAAAGCTCACCCAACTGTTCAGGAAGAGCACCCATTAGCACCGGATCACTATACTCCTATGGGGAACATTATTGTTCCAGAACATTATTTTGTTTGCAAGAGAAAAAAAGGTCAAAAATGGATCAGGGAACTATACATCCCATCATCCAACCCTACAGAGCTGAGAATGTGTATTTATGTAAGGTAAAAAATAAAAACAGTGTTGGTAATGTTTGGGAGCCAGCAACCCAATATACTGTAGTATTGCCCATACTTGGCCTTGGTCTGATCTGCCATAAATACATAACTAAGTTGCAACCGTACCTGTAAAGACCTGCTTTTAATGACTTGGTCTACAATTGTAAGTAATATGTACAGTCTTTGTTTATAGGAATTTGTATATTTGGTTATAATTTCCTATTTGCCAATACTGAATGTGGACTTTTCTTTGCATGTACTTGTTTTGTTAGCTGTTTTTTTTCTTTTGTTTTGTTTTTTTTGAACATTGTGACCATGTATATATGACTGTGGAGTGTTCCAGTGTTTACCTGAGTTTTAGTCAAATGAAGGAGTCCAACACTGGTGCAAACATACTGTGATTCTCTAAGGAACTGACATTTATTACATCAGAGGCTGGTTTTCTACTTTAACACTATTTTTTTATAATGCACACCACACAGTGTTTTGAGTGAAATTGAATGTGTAGAGCATGCCTTAATGTTCTAACGTAACGGTTTAAATGACCTCTCCTCCTTCATTTACTGCTTCAGGGAGTAATTTATGTTTGTACATCTCCTACTTTGTTTTTTTTTTTTTTTTTTGGTTACTGTGGATGTAATAGCCGAAACATAAATTCGAATTAGCTCCAGGCAAAGCGAATTGACAGAGATTAACTTTTTTCTTTCTTCAATATCAAGTGTTTAATTGTGGTAAGTTATGGCCAAGCCTGTTAGTATACAGGGGAAGAAAAATTACTGAGAAACATGGCATTAATGGAGTAGAAACTGTAACAGAACTTCTTTCAAGTGGAAGTGACTAAGAGAGTTACAAGAAGGACTGTTATCTGAATTAAAAATCAGCCTATATGTTTCTAAGAATTTGCTTATACCCAGTCAGACACTGGATACAAATGTGAAAGTTGTAAATTGATATGTTTGCACTGAAATCATAGTCTGTAAATAAACATCATGAATGTTTTTTTAGATACTTGCTTGGGATTTCTGTCTTCATTCGAGCAAAAGCCTGATCTTGCTTCAGTAGAGAAGTTGTCAGTTTTTAATACTACCTCTCCTCCATGCATGTTGAATACAACATTATTATTTATTGTGTATTAGGTAATTCTACATTGTATCCTCACCAATCAGAAATTGATCAGGAAAACATTGATGCATAGTACATTGCATTTTTGTTTATGCAGTCATTGATTTTTTTTTATTCTGTAAATATTATCACAATAATTGATGATATTAGGACCATTCTTGATGCAGCAGTCATAGCAAGATGGTTTTGGGCAAGTACTGTGTGTTCTGCTCATAGAACATACAGTACAACCGAGTGACGGCATTTGATTTATTTACAAGGGGTGGCTGTGGGTTAGTGTGTTAAGGCTCTGAGTCACTGTTCTGAAGGTTGACTGTTCAAGCCCCAGCTCCGCCAGGTTGCTGCAGTTGAGCTTTCCAGCATGGCCCTTAACCCTGTCTGCTCCAGGGGTGCAGTATAATGACTGGCCCTGCAATCTGCCCGCTGCCTGTTAAAAAAAGCTGGGATATGCAAAGAATAAAGAATTTCACTGTGCAATAATGTATATGTGATGAACTAAAGTTTATCAGTTGAAGTAGCAAAGGTCTACAATAAATATTGTGTTTAATCAAATATCTTTTTTTTATTATTATTTAACCATGAAAATATACAAATACATTCAAGTTATTAGAGAAAAATATATGACCTCTTAATATTTGGAAAATGATTTTGACATGAAAATAATTAAATAAGCAAATTTTATTTCCAGAGGTTTCATTTTCTTTGCCGCTAGATGGCGCTCAATCGCAATTCCTTCTGAGATTAATAACTGTAAACAAAACTGTTTCTACAAAGACTTGAAAATTAAGTTTATATTAAACTAGAGGTTTACCCGCATTTCTGCCTGTGTGCATCCACCTGTAATGATCTGGTAATCAGATGAAGATATTTCATTACCTCATGGTATGAAAATGGTGAGGTAATAAATTATGCTGCCTACTGTTAAATTTGGTGAGGAATGCCTGTGATGTCCAAAAAGTCTTTAACTGAATTAAACAGGTTCCCACCAATTCCCATTATGTGCATTTTGATTCTGAGCTAGTATCGAGAAAACAGGCGCGCTCATATTGGTCAACAGTGTTTTTGGTCTAGACGTATTTCCAAAAACTGGACGCTTTGAGGCAAACATTGAGATTGTCTGCTGGTGTTCCTTGTGGAACAACTGGAAGAGTATGATGAAAATCACCTCCGAGGAACAACCACTCATCCTACTATTCTTTCAGCATCTCTGTGTTCACGCATTGTTTGGTGAGTCCCATTTTCTATCTTACCCTATCTTCACGCCTCTGAGCCTATCTTCACCTAAATAGTTCTTTTGTTGAAAAAGGCTTTAAGTCAAGTAAACAGTTTTCCTCTAATTCCCAACTTCCCAAGCATCTTGATTAGCAATCCCTCTTTACACCTAATGATGATCACCCATCGTCTCACTCAGTCATCACCTATACCAATTTATACAGGGCTGCTTGGGGGGGGGGGGGGGGGGTATTCCAAGAGACTTAGGGTATGACGTGTAGTACACACTGGATGAGGTGCCAATCCATCAAAGGGCACACACATACTGCATACACTATGGGTATGTGTATAAATGGGGAATTTAGAAATGCCAGTTTCTATCAGAATTATCTGCATGTCTTTGGACTGTGTGAGGAAGCCGGAAAGGAAACCCACCAAGCGTGGGGAGAACATGCTAACTCCATGCACACAGACTCAAGGCGCGAATCAAACCCAGATCCTGGAGGTGCCATGCCGACCCAATGATGATCTGGTAATTACATGCAGATATATTATTACCTCACAATATTAAATAAAATTTGATGCTGCCTATATGAGTAAGCCAACAAATGTAAAACAAACTTCAGGAAAAGAAAAACATGTGTAAAGATTTTAATAGTAAATGTATTGCTATAAATTATTTACAGTGATATGATTACATAATTAATACTATGTATATTCACGTAATATGCATCATACTATTTTACTTTTCCTGAGGTGTGTATACATTTTTTGGCTGACTCTGTATGGTGGTGGTGATTCGGACCCTGATCTGGTGGACACTTTCACCCTTCACCCCTAGTGCTCAGATACAATTGGGCGTCAAGCTGGCAACCCCACACTCTAAATAACTGCCACAGTAATGACGAATATATATATTCGTCATATATATATATTGCGATGTAACTGTCACATTTTAAGTAGGGGTGATCCTTTTCCAAAAAAGTGTTGTTGTTTTTTTTTTTTTTGACATGTTGGTTTTATATCTTTCACTTGGATCTTAAGGTTGCACTGAATAAATACAGCTGGATAAAACAAATCCTGTCAGGCAGCAAAGCAACAAAATGTGATTCTTTTCAAGGGATTGTTTGTTTTCTTCTCTACCCACTGTAGATAGATAGATAGATAGATAGATAGATAGATAGATACTTTATTCAGCCCAAAGGAAATTGAATCATTGATCCATTGCATTATAATGATCCCTATCACGTGACTTAGTACGGCTAAGGTTCGTTGAAATTTTGCGTTTTATAGAAATGGATTTGGACGGCGGGTGTCATGTTATACAAATAGTTTTAACAAAAGAAATATATATTTTTAATAATTAATATTATTATTATCATCTAAAATCGCTTTTATTGACTGTAACGGTACCTCGAATGGTTTAATGTTTCATTACAGCAGGTGCTTCAGCAGCGCTGCGGTTAATGCTTTATGAGAAACGCTGTGAGGTTACGACAAAATCTATAAGCGCTTCCGCCTTATGTGACGACATTTCCGGTGACGTTATCACTCCAGAAATCAGCTACAGACTGACACCGATCATCAGCGGGCCTTCGCTCCGGGGAACGCCGCCTTTCCTCATGTATTACCGGGAGAGCCGAAGCCTGCATTATTGTGTTGGATCTGGCGTTTGAGATTTGGCGTGTATCTCTTACATTAAGCGTGCAGAAGGAGGATTTTTCTGGACAGGTTGTTTAACGGAAAGAGACAAAGCGCGGATATTCTGACGTTCCTGTTGATGCAACTTTGTTGCAGGTTCCGTGCAGGGTGAGTGTGGAACACTGCCGCGCTTTTGGTCGTGTCTCTCAGCCCGGTGCTGATGTCTGGCTGACCGTAAAGCTTTGCATTTGTCTTGTTTGACCTCGACACTTCTGTGTATTTAGTTTTTTTTCTGACCAGTGCATGCTTAGGTGTAAGGCGTCCTGTTGCACTTCTCTGATTAATAACCCCGTGCATATTGCTTCAGCTTCAAACGGAATAACGGTCAGGGCGAATGCATTAGTGTGTTATAGTAGGTTACCTGTTTTATACATACATAAACAAATAAACAAAATAAATAATAGGAACAATTAATGAAATGATTAAGGTGGTACTGTTATAGTCTACCATATGATCAACACTTTAGCCTGTTGATTATTTCAGCATTGTATGCGTATATAGTACATGTGTATAGATAAGCAATTTCTGGTTACATCGTGGTGCACCCAGATGCTGAGCGCAACGCCTCCGTGCAAGTTTTCACCGCTGCTTGTAACATCTGTATCCACCATAAGGAGAACAAAGAGATGTTGTTGCATACAGCCTATATTGTATCCCACTGCTGATGGGCGATTATCAGACTTTGTCGCATTAAAAGCTCAGAACATAATCGGGAATAAACTGCCGACTTTTACTGGAAATGCATTATTTACCCAGACGGCTGAGAGAGCATTAAGACATGAATTCAGAAATGTGAGTAACTGAGTGAGCCCAATGACCCCGCCCATTCCTCATATCCGGGCACCTGTACTGTAAAAGCAAAAGGGACACTCCTAAAATAATAATAATAACAATAATAGTAATCTTTATTATTGTTTTTTTTGTTGCCCTTTTTGTTCCAAGTCTAAATAGATACAATATTTTTTATCATAAAATCTTTTATCAGTATGATACTGATGGTGACTCATTTTTTCCGTAAATGAAATCGATTTCTTCGAACTCGATCAAAGTGTCAACAACCTGGTTGAGGTCTATAAGGTGTCTATAAACTAATGTTATGGCAAAAGTATTTGTCCAAATGTTATGTTATTCGGTGACTTCTGCTGGGCTCTGGTCCTTAAAAATGATGCATCATTTGAGGTGTTGATTGTACGATTTAGTGTTCTGTGGGTACAAAAGTCCCCACAACAAACATTTAAAAAGAAAACACGCTGCATAATGGTTAATAATGTACTCACATGATTCATCAAGTTCTCTTTACTTGGACAGTATGCCTATTAAAAGAAAAATCTGTATTTTAATTATCACATTACAATATTACAATGCCACATAAGGCAATGCTGCCATGTTATTAAGCTGAGAAAGTTTGTCACACATGTCATACTTTACCCCAGACTGGGGGAATGATGGAATATGCTGTCAAACAGCTGAATGTCTTAATTTTTCACATCTAAGTGCCAGTGTCTTATGTGTTCCTGCCAACACTAAAGAAAATCAATAGACTAATTATTTGTAGGTCGTTCCTCATAGTCTGGGATCAATACATGAACCATGAGTAAAAACAGGGGTCATAGTCCCAAAGAACTAACCAATAAACATCTTACACACCTACAAACACACCCATTAAACACACACAAACACACACCCATTTAGAAATCTCTCCATCAAAAATTGTTAGATACAAATTAAATATTTGGGATAGTACTATTACTAATAAATAATATATAGCATGTTAAGAAACAGTGTATATATAATCATGTATTCATAATGAGTTTAATAACACTTCACTAAATGAAAAAATCAAGTGAAAATAAAAGATAAAGATATGAGGAATATAAAGATGCTGTTTATGCCTGGCTCTATACTTATCAGAAAATCTGACATGCAAATAATGAGATTTTTCATCTGGACCAGTGTGTGTTTCAAGTGTTTTTAATTCTCCTAATGCTCACCTAGCTCCTTAAACAATTACAAGTAAATATATACACTGTATATAAAATGTATGTGTGTGTATATATATCAACTCAGATTAATCCATCTATATTGGTATATCCACATGTACATATGTATACATGTTTTTTTTGTTGTTGTTGTTGTTGTCAATCAGCATTATAACATTCATTATGTAGGAAGCAGCATGATGATTACATGATAACGCTGACAGTAAACATGGCTACATGTCTCATAAAGATTGGATTTTAGACCCAAACCTTTTTGGACTCCTCAGTGGTTGGGAGTGGAACTGATTTATAACGAGAGTATAAATGGGAAGCTTTTATTGCCATTTGATATATTAGTAGTAATTTGCTTTCAGTGAGCACATCAATAAATTACAGCTCTGCCTGTAAAACACAACATAATGTTCACACCTACCGTCATTGTAATATAAAGGCTTACAGAACATACACATTTCCACTGCAGGAACGTGTGTGTATACATGTATACTGAGATATATACACTGTATATAATATATATACACACAGTAAACAGGCCGCCTCAACGTAAAAAAGTTTAGTAACTGGTTGCACAGGATTTTTAAGTTTACTCAATTTTTAGATACATTTGCTGACCAAACTAAATATTTCACATTGCTGTTTAGATGACTCAACTTGTAATTCAAATATTTAAGTCAGCTCAAGTAGTATTGGTTGTGGGTTCAATTAATTATATTTCTCTAGGATTGACTTTTCATCTACTCAAAACGGTACAGTAAGTTGATGCAGTTTGATGTAGAATGTTTTGCTATAAAAACAGGTTAGCCTAACAATACCCTGACAATTAAAACACATAAACATTACTTTAAAAAGCTTTATTCTTCCAAAACTAGTCAAAGTTAAAACAGTGATCTGCATAAAACAGGAGAATACATGCTCTATTTTGCTTAAAAGTCAATAAAATACCTGTGGAACACCAGATGCTTATCAGTATCTTACTGATTCTTTTCTATAACAATATCATAACCATCTTTGTCTTTACATGATTCTTCTGTTGTTATCTTTAACAAGAGCTCTGCTAAAAAAAAACAAGCAAAGATTCAAATTTGGAAGACTTTTTCCCCCCAATGTGTCCGGGACAAAAAAAGGGTCTATGACAACAAGAGAATGTTTCTCAGCATGTGAATCTGAGGGGAGCGTGTCTCTCCAAGTCCAATAATAATCGTTTGTATGGCTTAATAGGTGTCCATCCAGTCCTTTTGGAATTCACTGTTCAGAGCAGGGACCTGACCAAACATCACTCCTAAAGCTGCTGTAGAGTCACCCAGACCCTCAAAGACTACACCTTATTCACGTTGCTCCAGTAGATACAAAAGTCCAGGGGTCACCCTTCTAACCCCAATCCTCCACAGCAGAGCTCTGGTTAAAGAGAACATCAGACTCATGTAAAGACAAAGATAAATACATTTCACTGAATATATAGTTATGATCAAAAGTAAAATATATTACTAAGGCTATATACCACGAGAGTGTAAAACAATGTTTCTGGAATTCTAATGAAGTTTTAGAGCTATATAGTACATTGTTTCATATTCAAGAGGGTTTTTATATCCAAGTGTTTTACTTTGTCATTCTCAGGAGTAACTACATGTTTAAAGCGATCTTTTTAATTCATGCGCTTTTCATACATACTGTATAAGTTAACATTCGTAGATGAGCGACTCTGAAGCCAAACTAACACTGACATTTTTATATTCTTTAACTTACCGAGTACGGAAGCGCTGCTACTCTTTCACTGTTAAACACTTCAGAGTTTTCTCGAAGTTTCGTTAGCTGAGCGCTCGCGCGGCTGGAGAAAAGAGATAGATACGGTTATGAATGTTTAGCTTCCTAGCAACTGTACAGTGTGCCTAACGTTAGCTAAGCTCACCTCAGTCATGTCAGGGTGCCTCAGTATAGCGATACGGGGCAACACATCGGCCTCACGTATTTAACGTTAACTGTCTAAAATACCTGAAGGCTAACTGAAACATATTTTATTTTAAATAAATAAATAAATAAATACCCACCAAAACGTCCATCTTCACCCCTTTTATAGCAATTTGAATGCGTCAGTCCGACAGGGGGGAGAGGGGCGGGGGGGGGGGGGTGTTTATAAATCACGTGACTGCATCTCACCGAGGGTAAATTGCTGGCTCAACTTGATTGTTTACATTTATTCAGTCTGTGTCTCCAAAGTTTTCAAGAACACAGTGTTACCTGTTGTCTCAACAAATACCACTGTAAGAAGTTGCGCCAACAATACAATATTAATTCATTCAACATTTATCTAGTTGGATTTTCTTTTTTACAGTGTATGGACTCACACTTGCATCTCAGAACATGAGAATAGTTTGCTAGTTCTGCTGTATATTGCACAACATTTCCAGAGAATAATGTACATTGCCTGTCCAAAACAAGTAACACACACTAAGATTTATTCAACCGTCACACAATATAGTGGCCAATTCATGTGTGAAAATGATTCATCATCGTCCCAGAACAACTCTTTCACTATATGAGTCCTAAAATTTGCCATCCGAAATGTGCATAGATGAGAGAACCTGGTAGTCATTCAGTATATTGAGGTCATCAGCTGACTTCATGTTATTACCATATAACGTTGTTGAGTCTAGACCTGACCAACCTGAAGCAACCCCAGATTATAACACTTCTTACCCTGATGCACCAATAGATCTAAATTAGGGTCATTCTGAACTCATCAGACCACACAACCGTTTCCCATTGCTCCAACATTCAATCTTTATGATCCCTACTGTACCAAGCCTGAAGCCTTTTTTTCTGTGTGTGTGTGTGTGGAAGTCCTCTTACTTTCACTGTTGAGCAAACCTGTGATTTTTACAGTTGATTATTTTTTTTCTTGACCAAGCGTTTAGGTTATTTCCATTCATGAATCTTTTTGCACAACATTTCCTCCACAAAGTTTATCCTATCCCTCCTGGTTTTATCAATATGATGGACCTCTCTAAACTCAAGCTTAGCTGTGTTTTTTACTCCATGCAGGACGATAATTTCACCCTCCTGAAACTGCGACTTGTTTTTTACCAGACAGCGTATATGACTTTGAGATTTTCAAAACCTATCGGTTGATCTACAAATCCAACAAAGAGTTGTCTAGTATTCTTGATTATAGGTATAGAGTTTTAGAGGCTGTGGTTACAGGGCATGGCAGGTCAAGGATGAAAGAGTGACATTCATCAATAATCCATGGGAATTCAACACTGTTTCCATCTGAGGAAACAGTTCACTGAGTAAAGAATGAGTTATTCTCATGAATTCTGTGTGAAAGAATATCCAACTTTATCTCTTTATTTATACACGCTGTTATTTGCACAATAATCTAACGTGTTTAAAAAAGAAAAATGTCTAAAGACAGGTCATGTAGAGTGCTTCATTATAAAGGCTGCCATTAGCAACACCACTCTACCCTTTTCAAGCCATTTTATTTTATATTATTAAATATATTTATTGTTGCTTTATAAAATTCGTATGTTTGGAGGCTCTGAGGATCAGACGTTCGGACTTCTTTAAAACGTTTTGCACCATTCAGATTAGCAACATTACTGCGGCTAAGAGTCTCATCAGTGCTTAAAGTCGTCTTGAAATGTCAATCGGTTTTGCGCCTTCATTCATGAGAATTCATTACAAGTGCTGGTTTGACTTGAGCGCTGGAAACACATTGGACAGAGTCTTTTTTTTTTTTCCTATTCAGGAAATTCCAAGATTGTTGATTCCAAGATGGGTAGGCTGGTACGTTATCTTGTTTATCATGAGAAACACGTATTCCTGCTTGAGGTAGAAAAAAGGAGCAGGACTGGAGCTTTAGAAAGTTTCAGCTCAGGCCCACATGCTTTGTTCCCAGGCTGGGCGTTTTTGGCTCTGAGGTCAAACCACTGTGCTGAATACTGAGTTGGCACACCACACCGAGTTTTTCTGCTCAGTGTAGGCTTCTGGCTTCAAGATGAGTTTCAATGTTTTTTTCTGTTTTCTAGCCATCTGTACTTGAAAAATTAGTTCAGAAAAAAAAGTCCTTTTTTTTGTTTTCCTTATGGCGCAGCTCAGAGCAAAATATGTTTTGCAACATTTCGAGAAAGTGTTGAGCAGGAACCTGGATAATTCACCCACTGCTATAGTACTGATATTGAACGAATACTGCTGCAGTCAAAAAATGTTAATCAAGTTCAAAATGAAATTCTATGTACATTTCAGAGACAGGAACGCAGTATTTCTTAGCTGAAACGTCGACCAAAGATTAATGCTTAAGATGTGCTCTTACACTACAATTAACGATATACTGTAGCTTGGACGAGGGGTGTTTATATGTTGCAGACCACACTCTGAGATCCATGTGTAATATTTGGAGAAGCGGAAATCCTGTGTGCATAATTCATGTGACTGCACTTATTAACCCAGCCAGGGGGTTTACATGGTATTAAGCAAAAGTGTTTTCTCCCATACACACAGACTCATTCAGATAGGAAAAGCAGGCGTTTTTTTATTTATTTATTTTTTTACGTGGTGATGGAATCAAGTGTGTGGGTGTGAGACGCCCAGCCCATGTCTCTTGTACGACTGTCTATTTCCCCTCCAGTTCAGAGATTTTCTTTTCCTTCCCCGAAGCTCTCATTACAATAATAAGGCTGCCTGTAAGCCCCGAATTCCTCTTCTGCTCTCTGCCAATGGAGGATGTCTTTGTCACATTTTGCTAATGAGCTCTTTATTCTCAGAGCTTGGTATTTTTATCTTCTCTTCATGTGTCGGTCCTTGTCTGATTGATGAGATTTTAGAAAGGTTAAAAAAGACAACTTGGAATGAACACTGCCTCGTAATTGACATTTTAACATAAAATGACTTAAATGGCAAATATTACATGACTGTGTATGTTGTTGAGTGTTTGACATTTTACATTTACACGTTGTTACAGTCTTGGCACTGTGCCTGGAATCACATTCCTTCACAAAAATGACTGATTTGTCTTTTTTTTGGGATTTCCCCCCGATTTTCTCCCTAATTTAGTCGTGTCCAATTCCTCCCCGTTACTAGGGGCCTTCCACATTAAGGCTACTACAACTCAATCGGGAGGCCTGAAGACTATAACGTTTCCTCCGAATCACGTGACGCCAGGCGACCGCATCTTTTCGAACTCACTGTTGGGGGCAGCGTAACACACTCGGAGGACAGCGCTATCCGCTACTTCCGCTTGCGTGAGCTTACAGACGCCCCTGATTGGCTGTAGAGCCGTGATTAATGTGGGAGCACTAAGTACCTCTCATCCTTCCCCTCTGAGAGAGCTCGGCCAATCAGCTCTCTCTGGACCTCCGACTGCGAGCGGTTGCAGCATCACCCCGGAATCGAACTGGTGATCTCCGGATGATAGGGCGAGTGCTTTACCACTGCGCCACTCTGGGACAAGGAAAATCTTTCTTTTTTATTAAAATGTAACAAAATGTAAGAAACAAGGGGTGTACAAGTCGAACCGGGACGTGTAATGAAATTTCTCGTGAATGAAGGAGTAAAACACTTGTAGATGACTTCATGCACAGTACGGTGAAGAGACTCTTAGCCGCATTAAATAATTTGAATGGTGCAAAAGTTTTAATGAAGGTTTTACGTCCCTGAATGATGATCGCGGCCAAGGTGGTTCAAAGACCGCTGCATTCGTTCCTGATAGTGGAACGCTTGATCCTTGATTTGAAAGTTTGAAAATGATTTGAAAATTACAGGAACTTGATTGGGAGTTATTGCCACATCACCTATACAGTCCTGACCTAGATTCAAGCGATTTTGACATTTCGACATTTGGGAGTTCCTGGGAGGCCAGCGTTCCAGACGTGAAGCAGGCTCAGATCAGATGTGATCATGGTGTGATGTAATGAGAGAACTTTTTACCTTGATGATATCCAAATGCAGTGAAACACTGGGATAAGTGCATTAGTGTAGCTGTGGATTATTTAGAGTTCTATTAATTACAGTTCTCAGAACTATGTTCTGTTATTCGGAACCAAAAAGTCCCGGTTTCACTTGAATGACCCTTTAATACATTTTTAAGGACCTGAATGATGAATTAAATACCGTATAAAAATAAGACATGATTTATTTATGATTTAGCAAACACGCAATATGCATGACCGTTAAATCTTTTTTTTTAATTTATTTATTTATTTTTTTTTTTAAGTATCTTACACTCTGACTGTATCTATCAGATGAAACATTTACTTGAATAAAATAAACTTGACACTTGGATTCTTGAAACGATGTCATTCAGTCACACGTTTCATAAGTCAGTCATAAATTTTGTTATATTTTTATCTTTTTATCTCTGTTATATATCTCAGGCTTTCCTTGTTTTGTGTCGCTGCAGAGTTGCCATCCACCATGCTAAGATAAAGGCGCAGAGCCGTGTTCTGAAGATGCTAAAGCGACTGGACAAGATACGGTTCAGAGGACAGAAGCGTGATGAGTTCCTGGACATCGCAGAGTCGCCCAACGCCTCGGACAGTGAATGCAACGATGATCTCTTGACAAAACCTCCAGTCTCTGTTAAAGATGGAGAGGAGATACGGGACCCTGTGAGTGCTATTTTAAAAAGCATTGTGGCTCCTAATCAGAGTAATTAGCTTCTTCTCGTCTTCCAGCATAATAGTAATCCAGGAGACGTTGTCCTGCTGTGCAGCGTGGTGTTTAAAGTGCTCTTCCTGAAATGCTGACAGCTGTCGGGGTTAAGTCACTATCTCTTTATGGGTTTGACCACTGGGCTTTAAATACCTCCTGGCTTCATCAAAGCCTATTGCCTTAATAAAATTTAAGTGTCTGTGCACTTATTACTGTAGTTATATGGTTACCGGGGGGGAAATGTGATTTAATCCATTTTAATATTATATAATTTCTAAATAGATTAGACTTCTTAGCCTGATTTCCTGTTGACACAGAACATACATGTGTGACGTACAATATGCGCTTCATGACCTCCTGTTGACGTAGACATGTGCAAAGGACTTCCAGTGGCAATCCCTGAAACAGCAATTATAGCACACTTAATTACGGTTCTATCTACGATTGTTCTAGTTTTAAAGACGTGAGTCACTGCCTCAACGTTAAGTGGACAGTAGAAGGATGGAAACAATTTGTGGTTAGCCAACTCCCATGCCTGTCAATTAAAGATGATTGATCAATATTGGCAAACATCCTCTTAATGAGGTAATTTGTCCAATTATTTGGTGTATTTTGAATACAAAATGGTTAAATATTGCAGTTTAAATTAAATAATTGCAGTGTAATTCTTCTTCTTTTTTTTTTTTATCATATCATTCAGCGTTAGTTGGAATCTATGTTCATAATACACTTACTCACTCACACCTATCCCAGGTGACCTGGGGCATAAAGCGGGATGCACCCTGGACGTGGTGCCGATCCATCGCAGGGCATACACGCGTACACGCACTCATTCACACACTTTGGGCAATATGGGGAAAGCCACTTAGTTTAACCTGCAGAGGGAAACCCACCAAGCACGGCGAGAACATGCACAGTCCATGCACACAGAGACAGGAATCGATCCTGGCCGGGAATCGAACCCGGACCCTGGAGGTGCAGGGCGACACTGATTTTTTTACATGGCACAATGAAACATTTTTTATTAAAATGACTCGAATTGCCACCTTTTCATGATCCTCAGAAAGGCGTGTCTACGCAGTAAATGTTTATGTGCTTCACCATCACATGATTAACTGCCAGTTGTGCCTATGCTATTCTAACGATTGAACATGTATTAAGAAGCAACATCTGTCGAAATCCAGTATTTCGCTTTAAACTGAAAGCATCCTGACTCGACTCCACCCAGGGTGGCTTTTCAGGTTGTTGAACAGGCTCAACAAGGAAAAAAAGGCAGGTTCCTTGGAGACTTTAGACACTTCGTGTTCACTCCTGTAGCTTTGCTTAGTCTCGTTACATACTGTAGCAAAACATACCAATGCACAAAGTGTCCTTTTGAGAGAGTTTTTGTGTATACGGCTTCTTCCTGTTGCTGGAATTACAGGTGCTCTTATTACAGTTGTAGGGTAAGAGGTTAATCTAATGTTTCTTTAAAGTATTGCATCTTTGATTTATACTAGACAAAGTATGAATTCCTCTTCCTTCCATTTTGCATGTATGCTTTCCCATTTTAAATTCTTCCGGTCAATTTTCTTTTCCGTATTTGTACTGTTGAAGGTGTAAAATGAATGAATGTACTTGTTTAAGCTCTGGATCAAACCTGTTTTAGAAATCATATCAGCTGACAGATATGTTGTGTCTCGACAAGCTCCTGAAAAACATCTGCGCTGGCTCCAGTTGGATTGTGTACGCCTCCCGTGGGGGCCTTTGATTGTTGACTTCAGCCTCGTTCCGTGCCTGGCAATGGGATACTTCCAGGAAGATGCTGCATTAATGTCCTGTGCAGGCTGGAGTAATGGGAGCTGGGGAAGTTACAGCTGAGTCTGAGTCGTAAATTAGAATTACTCAATAATTTCTCAGTACCTGGGCAGAGATGATGTCACTATTAAAACTGGATTGTTTTATGTGAACACGTGCGCTGTAGTATTATATTTCCACCTTCTGTTAACCGCTTTAAGAAGGGCTTTGCAGTGAAGCCGCACGATTAATTGGGGGGAAAAAATCGCTATTTTAATTAATACATGGTCATTTGTAAAAGTTTGGGCCTCCTCTTTTAATTCTAGGTTCCTTTATGTGTAAAAGCATAATGAACATGATCTGATCGTAGTGGATCATGATTGGTATTAGGCGAATACAACGCCAGACAAACAACTACATTTACTTTTTTTCACTGTACCACTATTTATGTAACAAAAATTAAGCCAAAAAGAAAAAAAAATGTGGTCAATATTAATTACCCATTACCACTTCCACAGGATTTAAGAGAGTAAGAGGGTAAGGTCAAATTATCAGCCATTGATTAATTGAAGATCAGCAGGTGTACAGATCTCTACTAAAGCTGAAGTTTTGGCAGTTTGCTGGTCTGGAGCATTCAAGTGTGTGTTAACATAATGCTAAGAGAAGACTTAAGCAATGGTCCTAGAGAAGCCATTTTTGCTGCACATCAAGCTGCAATTCAAACAATTTCAACAAGTTCAACATTACACAGTAAAAAAGATGATTCACAATAGGAATGCATTCGAGACAGCTGCCAATCTTCTCAGGAGAGGACGTCTCAGCACATTCACCCTAAGGTCAGGCCGTGCAATGCTCAGAGAAATACAAAAAAAAAACCCCAAGATCTACATCTCAGACCCTACGAAGCATGTTTAATGTTAAAATCCATGAAGGCACAATTAGAAGAAGACTGAACATCATGGGTTGCTGGTAAGGGTTGCCAGGAGAAAATTCTTTTTTTTTTAAATCAACATGGAAGCACGACTGAGGTTTACCTGCATCATGAACAAACCACGAGACTTCTTGAACAATGCCCTATGTTCAGATGACACCAAAGTGGAAGTGTATGGCCATAATGCCCAGCGCTATGTTTTGCTGAAATGCTATTTGGCTTTTCGCTAAACATGATTCGTTTTGCAGCCACAGTACCTGGGCACCTTGCAGTCATTGAGTCAATCAGGAACTCTGTATACCAGAGTATTCAAGAGGCAGATGTGAGGCCATCTGTCCAACAGCTAAAGCTTGGACAAAATTTGTTCACGCAACAGGACAATGATCTGAAGCAAACCAGTAAATCTACATTAGATTTAATAAAATCTAAAAACGATTATGAAAAATAAATGAATCGGGGTTTTGGAATGTTGTAAAGAAAGAAGAATGGACCAAAACGCTGTGAGAGACGGATAAAGTCCCACAGGGAACGATTACTAAGTTATTGCTGCTAAAGGTGGATCTACAAGCTATTGAATCATGTGGGGTGATTATATGAAATATGATTTTTTTTGTTTTTGGCTTAATTTTTGTTAATTAAATAATAGCATGGTGAAAAGAAGTTACGTTATTTATTATTGAGGTTGTATTTGCCTAATAGTAAGACCTGCTACAATCAGATGAAAAAACATGACCCTGACTTTTACACATGACTGTACCCACAATATCATTTGTGAATGACAGCAATTCACTTGCACGTATTTACCTGGATTAGATCATGCTCAGATCATGTTCGCTTATTAACTTGACAACAACCTCAGATTGCTATATCAGTCTCACACACACAGTGAAACGCAATTAATTAACCAATTAGAAACTAAGATTCAGTCATACAACTCAATTACTCCTCTCATCTCACGTCCTCATTTACAGAATTCCGCTTTCACTCACGCTGTATGTACTGTAACAAGGAGGTAGACCCAAGCAAGCTAATCAGTGCTTTGAGGACTCGGAGTAATATTGTGTTATTTTTGTGCCAGAAACCTGACCGTAAAACTGTTTTGCATTCAGATTTTATTTTGCGCTGGATTAGTCTCTCACTCGCACCTTCTCAAATTTTATTTCCATTCTCTCAACTCTGTGTGCGCTCAAGATCACAACCCTGTGCCCCCGTAATTCAAGCCATGAAAGGGGCGTACATATTGATGACCTGTTTCTGATTGGCTCCTTTCAAAGACGTCCGTGTCCTCTCAGTGCGTATGTGTCAAACCATTACATTTTCTCCCGTTTGTGCATTTAGCAGCTAGCATATAGTCTAATATTGTATATGTTAGTTTATATCGTTATTATTTTTATCAGCTAAGTAAATCTCTCCCTTTCTCTCTCCCAAGCATGTACAATTGTAATTGGGATATATTGTATTAGTTAATTATACAAGAGTTAGTTCCAACCAAGCAACGTGATTGGATGAGAGGCCTTTCCCAAGTGGTGATAATACAAAGTAACAGCACTGGGACTTTAACTATATGCATCAATGCCCGTCCAGATATTCAACAATAATACACTACATAATTATTTGGGCTCACCCTATCATCCGGAGACTGCAAGTTCAAATCCCGACGTTTTCTGTAGCCTCTCGCAGCCGGGGGCCTGTAGAGAGCTGATTGGCCGAGTTCTCTCGCGGAGGTGGGATGGGAGGCACTTGATGCTCTCACATTAATCACAGGTGTATAGCACTGTCCTCTAAGTGTCATACTTGTCTCGTGAATCACATGGCTTGGAGGAACTATGTGATGGTCTTCTGCCCTCCCTGAGATGTAGTAGTAGCCTTAATTTGGGAGTCCCCTAGTGACGGGGGGGAAAATGGATATGACTAAATTAGGAAGAAAATTATTAACATCATTATTCACCAAAATACATTGTGACCCTAATGTCTGTTAACAGTACTTCTTCATTCCACTGGTCTGATCCATATCATGGTAACCACATGTCTGCATAAAAATCAATAATTGTCTCAGCCATCAGCAAAGATTTAGTGTCTAAATGATTTGTATTCTCTTTGATTTTTCACATTTCACAGATCTCTGTAAATTTGGAAAACTTTGGAAACATATGTAAAAATCCAAACTATTTGTACAAAATAATACAAAAGCAGTTGAATGTAAAGTTGCAATGTTCTGGGTGTAATGGAAAAGTGAGTTGCAGCCAGGAAGACAATTGATTTGGCTTCTGTTGTCTGCATCGAAAAGGTGAAAGGAGTTTGATACAGAGGTTAAGTAGAGCAGTTTAACTATTGGATAGTGCCGTTATCGACAGCTCTGAATAACCTCGCCCACCACCCAGGCCCACCTGACTGATACAACCACTGTACAGTACATTGGTGGCTTCCCCACTGTATGGTCCATTTTTAAATCCTCTTTTTTAAAATTTGTTTCATTTGTACTGTATATTTCTCTGACTCTCTGGCTATTCTCACTCTCTTCATCTTTTTTTTTTTCTTGTTCGTGTGTGTCCAGGCTGGTTCAGGGTCCATGGTTATGGCTGCTACTATCCAGGACTACCAGAGGACAGAGGCGGATAGGCTCAATGAGGTCAAGGGTCACCTTGAGATCGCCTTGTTGGAGAAACATTTCCTTCGTAAGTACCGCTTCCACGTTACTGGAGATCCTGTAGTTGAGGCGTTGCTTCTAGGTGTGAATTGTCGGTTCATTGAGAGTTCTTTTCTGTGACTCTCCCACTCCAGACATTTCCTGTTATTATCAGGTAATACTAATGAAGGCTTCAGCGCCCTCCAGAGCACACGTCAATAGGAGTAATTGAGACAGGATGTCACTTCGGCCATTCCACAGTTGTGCTCGTGAACATTCACCTGAGCAGTAAATCGGTGTTCGTTTCCTCTACCAGTCTAATCGTGCCGAGCTGAACAGGCGCTTTTCCACCCGTTCAATGCGTTTCAGTGAGCTGTGTGTCCTGTAGAGTTAACAGGAAAACAGTTCCTTTGCTGGTTAAAGTTAATTCAAATGCATAAAAATTCTTGATATTTGTATAAAGTCTGATAAAACATGAAAGTGCCTCCTATAGCACATGACCTTTTAATTTGTGTGGTGCGTAGTCGTACATCAGAGGTATCAAGAGGCAGATGGTTCTAATTTTAGACTGTGCGTGTGTGGCTCATGGGTGCTGTTGTACAGAAAAGCAACAAAGGCTAATCGAGGGCTTTCATGTCGCTGTCTGTAAATATAGGTATGATTTTGTAAAAAGGCAGTGGCATAACACAAAAAAAAGATTGTTTGACAAGTGACCTCAAAGCTACAGATAATATCAGTGATTTTCTTTTCTTTTTGTTTCTTTTTTTGGTAGATGTACAATGCGGTTGCTGTGCAGCTGACCTTTGTTTCAGACATGCAGTGCTGACAATGGGGTTGTGTAAATAAAACGTCTCTGGGTAAACCAGCTTGTTAAAGCTGTACATAAATTAGATTATAGCTGGATGATTATGAGCTCGATTTATTGATAATCATTTTGTTCAGTTCAGTATCTCATTGCAGCTGTATGTCCTGCACTCTCTAGCAGTTATTTTAGCATTCTATAAAGAAGAAGAAGTAGTAGTCCATGCTGTATCCATGGCGTGTTTGGAGTAACCCATGAGCCTTGAACCATGAGCCAGCACTGCCCATTTGGGTGAGAATCTAAAGGAATAAACATCGGCTTTGTTGCACTACACTTTTGCTGCCATGATTTAGGTCCAGTCGTTACCTTAGAGGAAAGTACGACTGCAGATCAATGCAAATTCCCTCTGACTAACCATCTTTATGCCGCGATGAAACATCTTTAATCTGGAGTTCCAGGATGTCAATGACCTCATATGTCTTAGATTGCATGCCTTACCACCATCGTCTAAACATCAATGACATGTACAGTTTAAGACAAGGGGCATTGAAGCCATACTTGCCTGTGAAATATTATGTTGTTTTTTATTTGGTCTTATCATTTAATTCTTATGTATTTTTGAAACATCCCATTTGAGAGTAGGGCTGGATAGAGGGTATTATTATTATTATTTTTTTTTTTGTAGACGGGTGTTTGTTCACCTCTCCTGTGAATTTCCAGAGATTTATGGAATCTGTGACCAGTTGCATAGCTTGTGGTGGCCCGACATTTTATTAACACTGTTTGTTTTTTCCACTTTCATTTGTAACTCATCAGCAATAGTTATCTTTTGTGTCTTTTGGGGGGTGGGACTGGAGAGTGAGGATCTGTAATGGGTGGGCATTGGTGGCTCAATGGTAGGTTGAGTTATGACTTAGTAAGTCATAATTATGAGATACTAATTCATAATTATGAGATACTAATTCATAATTATGAGACAGTAAGTCATAATTATGAGACAGTAAGTCATAATTATGAGATAGTAAGTCATAATTATGAGATAATTCCTGTTATTTATTTTTGCTTTTGTGAATGCAATGCATCCTGTGCAGTTGTGCACGGTTCGATTGTTTTGCCGACCCCTTGGCTGCAACAGTATAACAATGTGTCTTGTAATGATTATGGACTGTACAGCATATGCCTTTTTTTTTTTTTTTTTTTTTTACAGTTCAGCAGTTATGAATATGTAAAGATATTTCCATAGCTAAAACATGGTACTATATCCTTCAGATATAAATGTGTAGATCAGAAATCTGGTGTAATGTTTTTGACAAGCCAGCAATGTGTTGGACTTGCTTTGCTGCAGATGTGAATTATACAGATGTTCCTGCTTCAGATGAGAGAAGTTATTGCTCCCTACTCAGGCCCTTATTGTTGCAACCACTAGCCAGGTAGTTTATTGGTGCTGTGTTCTTTAGCACCTGCAACATGTGATCAGCTTAAACAACCTACCTAGACAAGTAAAATAAATGTACGTAGACATTTACTGCTTACCATAATCTGGAATATACTGTTAATGAGCTGTTTGGATTTATCGTCACTCTCAATAATATTCACTACAGATTTGAGATCTCAGTCATTTCAAGAAAGGTCTATGGGTTGTTTACAGCAAGGCCTGCAGTAGCGGTTTAACCATCAAGGGAGCATACAGGACGAGTCCTGACATGACAAATAAGCCTCAGTTAATGAGAACAGAACAAAGCCGGTTATATTCTTGTGCCTAAAAATTCTGCATATATCTTTTTGCTAGTGGATCACTCTAATCAGATCTCTCTCTCTTTTTGTAGTCTTCTGATCATAACCATAGAACCACTCTTGTTTGGATATGTTGAACATCCAGATCTAATTAAAGCGCTGTAGTTTATATGTTCTCACAACTTTCAACAGACACAATTCTTGATGATTTATATACTCCCCACAATGCACCCTTAAACTAGGGCCTTTTTCTCAGAGTAATAAAAAAAAAAGCATGAGTCATGTAATTACAGAGCAGCAAATGTTAGAGATGTACATAATGTACAAGTCGGGCTTAATCCATCATCAAAAAGAGTATTTACATAAGAGGCGGTACAGTATAGTAACTAAGAGTCGTCATGCATGGTCAACAAATAGAATGCAAATATAAAAGTACCAGTGTAAATACTGCATCTGCACAATAATGACATTCGAGGGAACTGAAGAAGGCAGAGACAAAATATCTGAACTGGTTTTAGCTCCTCTGTGCCAAATTAACTAAAGATATTCTAATGAAGCGTTTGGAATGCTGAACTTCAATACAAGCCATGTACTTTTAATTAAAGGGGTTTTCGTTAGAGGTTCTGTTACTCCGCTCTATTCAATTGACTAAAATTAAATGAGCTTTGTGTTAAGCTGTAGTGTGAACTTGAATACATAATTACCAGGTTTCGGAGTTATTACGTTTCTGGATTGTCCATCCATGCATCCATCCCTCCACCCATCCATCCATCCATGCATCCCTCCACCCATCCCTCCACCCATCCCTCCATCCATCCCTCCACCCATCCCTCCACCCATCCCTCCATCCCTCCATCCATCCCTCCACCCATCCCTCCACCCATCCCTCCACCCATCCCTCCATCTATCCCTCCATCCATCCCTCCATCCATCCCTCCACCCATCCATCCCTGCATCCATCCATCCATCCATCCATCCATCTATCCATCCATCCATCCATCTTTGGAAACACAACCTGGATGAGATCGCAGAGCATCATGCACAAACATTCACAAGGTGCAATTTTATATAGGAAATACAGCAATACTATTGGAATGTTTTTGGAATTTGAAAGGGGAAAAATGGGGATTATGGAGGAAACCCACATCAGCATGTGCAGACAGTAATACGAAGCTCACGATTAAGGTCCA
Source organism: Clarias macrocephalus (assembly GCA_011419295.1). NCBI lineage: Eukaryota > Metazoa > Chordata > Actinopteri > Siluriformes > Clariidae > Clarias > Clarias macrocephalus. Next base: position 77,386 of record JAAGKR010001527.1, on the reverse strand, counting down.
CACTCTTTAATTATGTGATCCCAGGGTACTCTGGGTACAAGGATAGGGTACACGCTGGTCAGAGTGGTGCCAGTCCATCGCAGGGCACAAGCTCACACAAGCTCAAATCCTCGACCCTGCTGTCTGTTGATTTCACACAGAAAGAGAAGTTCTGGAGTGTTCCGTTTAAGTATTCCTTCCAGATGGAGCACGAGCCTTAAGAACAAACCAGTATTCGTGGGAGGCTCAAATCTAGTCTTCTGTCTCTGGCACTTGGTCTGGATGGCGAGCTAACACTGCCACATAAAGTCATTGATGGTTTCCTGCAACCTCATTTAGAACAAAAGAATCTAATGTGCCATTCGAGTCAGGGACACACACTCCTGAATGGCCTGCTCAATATTTACAAGCCGTTACGGATTCAAGCTCGTGTCGCAGGGTATGTAGCAGTGCTGCCACTCGTGCCTGCTGGGGTAAACCGTTCCCTGTCCTTGAAAAACAAGCCTGTATGGTTTAAATCAAGTCTGGCTGGTGAACAGGTTAACAGGCAAGATAGCAGTCCTAGAATTATGGTAAATGAGCCGAATAAAAAAATTTAAAAAAAGGTTATGCATTATATTATTAGTTTTAAAATTGTTCATGTCTATATAAGCATGATTTAAATTTTTATAGGAACTTAAATTTATATTATGCATGTTTAAAAGCTGAATAGTTAGTACATAAGGTTGTACATGCAGAGACCAAAATCTGGAAACAGTTACAGAAATTTGCCGTTGTCTGCACTTTCGGGACGAAGGTGCAGGTTGTCCTGTTGAAGTTGCATACGGTATTGTGAGACGTTCCCCTAGACGCAAAATGGTGTTCAGACAGTTTAGTCGGCAAATACCAGCAATGCACATGTCCAAGAGACTTAACCAGAAAGGCATGTTGAAACATGAGGCTCGTGTTTTGAACTGTAATCTGATGGTGGCTCATTTAACATGTGCAGAGAAGTGTTGGATCACGCTAAGGAGTTAGTTATACTAATATATTAGTGTTTTATTTGATCTAAAACCCTCCATAAATACACAGTTACTAATATGTTGAATCATTAGTGTTAAAGCAGCGCCAGTTACCTCCTTAATGCACCTTAAATTGTCATCCCTTTTTTTTTTTTTTTACTTTTACCTTTTCCTCACTGCAACTCTTGCTTGTTGCGTACTTGTTGTTTAAAATGTGAACTGGCTGCTGTAACGATAGTTTTTCTTTGGGATTCCATCCGTCCATCCTTCCAGCCACTGAGAGAGCGTTTATTTAAATAGCAGATTGCACGCTATGCATAATGTAAGTGTGTGTGCACCGCCTCGCTGTAGACGATGTTCATATCGTTCACGAAGATTCTTAACCAGGATTCACAGAACGAAGGTTGCTGCAGACTCCTGAACTCCTACAGTTCTTGGCAGATCTTCTCAGTTGAACACGCTCTCCTTCAACATTCCCCACAAGTAGGCATCAGGTGGTGTAAGACCAGGTGAATGGAACGAGTATGGGAGGGAATTGTCCTACCACCTTTTTCCAAAATCAGTCCTCATTCACGACCACTTCCATATGAGCGGAAATAATACTCAACTATGAATACTTTTTCCTCCGCCAAGAGACCCATTTCCAACAACTGCACAACACAACTTCCTTTTCACACATGTATCTGGAGCTTTGCTCTGGTGACAAACTCGAATGCGCGTCCAAGATGCGCGAGTTTCAGTACTGTATATTTTGCCGCATAACGTACAGGGGTTGGACAATGAAACTGAAACGCCTGGTTTTAGACCACAATAATTCATTAGTATGGTGTAGGGCCTTCTTTTTGCGGCCAATACAGCCTCACTTCATCTTGGGCATGACTGCACATTTCACGAGTAAGAGGACTTGTATCTACAAATGAAGATCGGCCACCAGGCTGGTCAAATTTCGCCATGAAACCTCCAACACTAAATTGGCCAGTGTTTCAGTTTCATTGTCCAACCCGTGTATTTATGAATTGAATGGATGCAGCAAACAGGGATGGGAATGACCATGGAATATACAGTATGACATTATGATACTTGGATTTGTATTGTGATTCATTGACCGTCACAATTTTATGAATATCCTAATGCAGTGCTAAACAATTTTAGCAAATAATTTGCTCCTACTGCACAGGATGATGTTTTGCCTGCCACCGTGTGACTAGTTTAGAGGGCACCACCTGTACGATTATAGAGGAAAAGCAAGATTTTACGATACGAATGGAAACGTATATAAATGTAACGATTAATTTTTTAAAAAATCGATTTTTGGAATCGGTATGATAAATTCAGTTGCCCCACACAAGAATTGCGATATGTACGGTAACTCATATGCTTCATCTCCCCTTACCTTTGATCAGCACTAAAGGGTCTTTATTACTAGTATAATGGCATTGCAAAAGTCTAAACCAGAACTGAATTATACATGAGGATAATTTTGTGTTCCAGGTAACCTTGAATGTTGGAGCTGTGGCCTGATTGCACAGACGAGTCCCTGTGAATTAATTTTTTTGTTGTTGTTGTTTTTTTGTTTCTTTTTTCTCTTGATGAAGGGTGTCAAGTATGATTAGTACTTAGGATGGAAATAGAAACGGATTGTTTGTCTTTATCCTAAATGCACCCTGGAATTTCAATGTCACAACTATAAAGCCTTTTTAATGAACATTTGGAGAGACTTTTAGATCTTCAGGTGTTAAAGGTGGAAAAGTACATGTACCATGTTGTTCTGTCTCCTTCAGAGGAAGAGTTGAGGAAGCTTCGAGAGGAAATGAACGTAGAGAACCTGAAGCAGGAGCTGGAGAAAGAGAGGCTGAAGCGACTGGACCTTGAACAGAAAATGAATGAGGTTCTAAAAGCCAGGTGTGACAAAAAATTATATGTTTTTTTCGCTGTTTATACTTTCAGCCTGTTGAGTATTCAATAGAAGTAACTTCTGCTAAATATTTGTATTGCTCTCAGACCTGAGGACTCCCCACCGCCTCCTTCCAAAGCTCACGGATCTGCTGTGAATGGAACAGGTGAGCTGTGAAGCATTGTAACTTAACCTGAAGACATTGCACATAACCTACGTACGAGGGGCGGTCATACAATTCATATTATCGTATATAAAAATAAAAAAAAAGTTCATCACTTGAAGAATCCACTTCATGGTAGGCGTTTCAAAGATTTGCAAAGTGGAACTTTTCCTCAAAAAACAGAAACAAGGCTTCTTCAGAGCCTGTCTCCACCAGCTCATTCATCTTTTGGGGGAAGTGTGTTGCCTTAGGTGGAGGATATGTAGCGAATGATTAAGCTCACGACCAATGTTCGTTTTCATTACATAATTTTTATCTTGGCAGTAATAAAAAATTTATGATCGCCCTTCAAACACAAAAAGTCAGCCACATTTACACATTTTCTTCAGCGTTTGATGGAGCGCCGCTATTTTGCATTAGAGTCATGGATGCAAAATCTTATAAGGGCAGAAATGGTTCTTATGATAGTTTAAGTTGATGCTAAAATCTATAATATAAAATATAAATATCGAAAATATATAATAGTATCAAGTCAAATATTCGCAGTTTAAGAACCTTTGCATTACATCAGAAAGGTTTATTATTAAATGTTGCTGTTATGGGACAATAATCAGGGACGGGCTGGTTTAATATAGCTGCATGTAAAACTGGGTTATTGTTACACCCCAAAGTGGCTTATGTTCCTGCATCTTATATCACAGCAGTTTAACATTGATTATGACTTTTGAATTTTGTTATTTTATTTTATGAAGGTGATTTTTGTGAAGCACAGGTGACGTATATGGATCACTATCCGTAGTTACGCCAGTGTCGTCATTGTCCTTTATCAACACTTTCCTTCTCTGCGCAACTCCCTGTGAAATCATTCATGGAAACTTGACTGTTTGAATTTTCACAGAACCGTATTAGGAACAATAGCTGTTCATCTTCCCTGTCCAGCTTTAAAAATGTAGCCGGTTCAATGGCCAGACAACACGTCTTCCGTGGAAGACTCACTATTCATTTATTTTTTATTATTGATTTTATAGGTACATTTAATGTTGTGTAATTTCAGTGTGCCATGTCCGTTCCTCTTATCACTTATGTTATGGCAGCTGTAAACACTCATTCATGGACAAAACTTCTATTTTCTCTCTCTCTCTCTCTGACACAAATTTATAAATAAATAATTCACAAAAAAAACATCAACTATCACAAAAGATTTTTTACATTTGCCGCACAATATGAACCACACCAGTCCTTTGTGTCAGTTGTTACTCAGAAATGACAAAATATACGAGTGAGTGCATTAACACAAGCCTGTAGTTTACATGATAAACCATCAGAGCTGCTGTTATATAAAATGAACCAACAGCTACTGACAAATCATAATCCAGTTATTGCCCTGTGGTGTATGTACAGTGTATATATATATGACGGTGCTTTTCTGCTTTGTGATAGGAGAAAAGCAGAAGGAGTCTGTGAGCTCAAAGCTTTGGAAGTGGCTGTATGAGCGCTTTGGCGTGTACATCGAGGACTTCCGCTTCCAACCTGAGGAGAACATGGTGGAGACGGAGGAGCCACTCAGTGCTAAAAGGTGAAGAAGCCTCTCATTCTCACGCTTTTATTAAAGATTCTCCCCGGCTACAGAGACGGTCAACATAGTGGGACAGCTGTGAACGTCTTTGGCACTGATGGTGATAGAAACCTTTTAGCACCTTTTCTGATGTAAGCGCGATGCCCTGTGCCAACGGTTCTGCAACATGGCTCTTATAATTCCCACTATTGTGTGTAGCAATAAAAAAAGAATGTGATTGATTTATCATCTTTGCATGATGCAAATCATGTCCACATGGTAAAACACGTTGATCCCACTGAAAGCAGTTTCCCTCTTAATACTGCATTCTGCCTAGTCTGATTGCATTCACATGAGACAAAGAGTGCCAGTTGCCATCTTATTTTATTGGGATTTGGGTGGGATTTTATTTTATTACAATAATTTATTTTTTTAAACTAGTCAGTGCTTGTTTCCGTTTGGCACACTTGCAAATAATTAACCGTGACCTTCTGCTCTCATTACAGATTAACTGAAAACATGAGACGACTCAGTAAGTATTGTTATGACAGTAATAGGTGGAACATTACATTTCTGCTGGATATTGCTATGGTGTTAATATAATATTTATCTTCTAAAGTTAGGAAAGGTGTGATTCTGAATGTCTCTCTGTGTAAATGTTTTCCCAGAACGAGGGGCTAAGCCGGTCACTAACTTCATGAGGAACCTTTCTGCCTTATCCAGCTGGCACTCTGTCTACACATCAGCCATCGCCTTCATTGTGAGCATACACATTTTCAGGAAACGAAAAGCAGTACTCTCAACACTGATAAGTCACACATTAACCATCTCTCTCTCTCTCTCTCATGCACTCATTTAATTCAACTTCAATTAAAAAAAATAGTCACTGTCACAAAGCAGCTTTACAGAATTACAAAGCAAATACGGTATTTACAGGAAATGTACAGTAAGTAAATTCTAATGATCAGATTGTCCCTGATGGTCAAGCCCAAGGTGACGGTGGTAAGGAAAAAAAAAAACCCTGAGATGACGATAGGAAGAAACCTGGAGAGGAACCAGACTTAACAGTGAAACACATCCTCATTTGAGTGATACCACATAGTCTGACCATATTGTAAATCAGTTTCTGTTATATCTGTGTGCTATGAAAGATGTTCAAGTTAATATAAAGTCCACGTTCGTTGATGGAGGCTCGGGAACGTAACTGTCCGTGGGTAATTTCAGTCCTATAATATTTAGCGACTGTTGTCATAAGCCAATACAGAAAAACTGTCCGCATCAGTCCAGTCCAAGGCCATCTTCTTGATCAAGTCGTACCGTCCATGGGCCCCACAGACCTCCCAAGCAGACCACACGAGGCCATCCTCAGCACCAGCCATAGGCAACCGTGTGACAAGAACTCCAACCGGAAGCAGGACCAGGGAAGACGTGTCCGGATAGCTGGAAACTCAGGATTGCCAGGTGTAGCTCGACAAAAAGAAAAACATCAAAGAAAGTGAGAGAAGGGAAGACAGCATCCAAACATAACAGTTCGCCATAAAACTCTACTTCTAAGAGCCCCCTGGATCTGCTCCTTCATCTGTGATAAATCTGTTCACAAAAGCCTTAGCTTAAATGAATATGTATGACCAGCTTTATGAGTGGGACCTGTTATGCATCGATCTACCCCAACTGAGTCCCCAAAAATGCAGTTCTCAGAGGGTCTTCTGGATTTTCTGAATGAAAATTCAGGTGTCCAGTGATTTAAAGGTTTGTCTAGAGAGATGACCAGGTTTCAGAGGAAATCTGCAATTTCACAAAGAAATTCAGAGTACGGCCATGTATGCATGGCTTTTATGTTAGTATAGAGAACTCATGGTAAGCATTTCGAAAACAGGAACTGTTTTTTTTTTTTTTTTTTTTTTTTTACAGGTCGTTCCAGATCAGTTATTGAAATGCACCCAAAAATAGCTTGAATGCACGAGTGAATGCACAAATAAAGTCAGAATAAGAGAAGTCACAAAAAAGCCATAGTCCATGTCAGTAGAGTGCATTACTGTACATCTCTTTCTCTCTTTCTCTCTCTCTCTCTGATAGTATAATAAGGCAGCTATGTGTCGTGCTTTACTCAAAACATGGAAATTTAAAGCTTCTACTGTAAGATTATAGAGCGGTTTTCAAATGAAACATTTTGTTATGGACAACCCTGTGTGTCAAAATAATCATTTGCCAAAAGGAATACAAGTCTGAAAATGTCATTTACAGTATCATGTTCTGTTATCAGACATCATTCTTAAATTAGGGAAGAATAGCAAAGTGATCTATGATTTTAATAAAGATTTGATTACGTTGGTTCAAATGTATCTTAGTTCAAATAATTTTAACCCTGACATTCCGCATCACAACGTCTCAACATTTTCTCTTTCAAATACTTAGAATGTACATTTTATTTCTGTGTAACTGGTTTGAGTCATATGAGGATAGGCATTATACATAGGAAATAAATCGCTCTTACCAAAAAAAGTAAAAAAAAAAAACATAAAACTGTAATATACATAATCAGTTAGATTAGTTGTATTAGTTATATTAATGCGTTTGTTTTCTTTGCTTCATCCACAGATCTATATGAATGCCGTGTGGCATGGCTGGGCAATTCCCATGTTTCTCTTCTTAGCTATTCTACGTCTGTCTTTAAATTACCTCATCGCAAAGTAAGTAGTAAGTCCAATACCAAAAGATCATGTCTGTTTAGTCTGACTAATTCCATTCATGCATGTAAAGGAAATTACTCCTGATGTCAAAGACTGGTGCGATACTATATATATATATATAAGTTGCAATAAATAGTTTTATTTCAAACACCTCTCACTTTGCTTTTAATCTTCAGGGTTCAATGCAGTTAGGAGTACTGTAGTACGCATGCTCTTTGTCTGCCGGTGCGCGTTAATTTGTTTTATGTTTTCCTTTTTTATTTTGTACTAATTATTTTTACATCAATATTTTTGGGTTGTGGAACGAATCATCGAAGGTTTTCATAATTTCTTATGGGTGAAATTAGCTTCTGGAGAAATTAGCTTATGCTCGAAATCCAAGGTTCCACTGTGTGTGTGTGTGTATATGTATGTATGTATGTATGTATGTATGTATGTGTGTGTATATATATATATATATATATATATATATATATATATACACACACACACACACACACACACACACACACACACACACCAATAAAAATAAATAAACTAATAAGTATATATATATATTTGTTTGTATATATACATATTTATTTATTTGTTTATTTATTTATTTAAAAAAATATTTTTTTCCATTAAAAAATATTATAATAATGAAATTTTTTTATATATATATATAATAATAAAAAACACTTATTAGACAAAAAAAAAAAAAGAAATCTTCTTGTTTTTGTATGCATGAAAAAGAAGCATGGACTGTGACATGTTCTGCGAGATGTTTGATAAAACTAATCAACTTTGCTTATGAAACTGCACAAATTGTACTTGAGACTACTGTATATTTTAAGCAAAGAATCACAACACCAATTATTAAGTTGTTCATTAATTATTGCTTTATATATAATTCTTTGAATGTATAGACTTTTTCAGCAGGTATTTGACATGACGCTTGCACAGTACTGTATGCCAAAGAAAAAGCTTTCAGTTCAGGAATGTTTTTAGCTTTCAGATCTATATATAGCAGATAATGTCACTACCATGTAAAAGGTTTTCTCAGGCTAACACACATGAAGATTTTAAGCAGTCTAACACCGAATGCACATTAAAGCTGTGTTGTGGTCACAGAGGCTGGAGGATACAGTGGAGTATCGTGCCTGAGGTGTCTGAGCCAATGGTAAATATGAACATGCGGTAGAACCCTTAGTGTATCTGAGTAGCTATAAACTTACAAAAGGTATTTCTAGCAGAAGTTAGTCGCTCTAACAGAAGAACTTATTTAGCATCTCTCCTATTCCTCGCAGGAGCCTCCAAAAGAAGAGTTGACCGTCTCCGAGAAATTCCAGTTAGTGCTGGATGTGGCACAGAAAGCTCAGGTAAATTATGAAATTTGAAATGATGGAAATTGAGCTTTCATCAAAGAGAGCAGGCAAATGCACTTCAGGTGTTGGCGAACACTCTACTCACAAGCTGTCTTTTTACAGAACCTGTTTGGAAAGATGTCAGATGTTTTGGAGAAAATTAAAAAGTTAGTACTTAAAAAGTTTTTTTTTTTTTTTTTTTGTTATTAAAAAGTTAGACACTATCAACTAGATAACTTTTTTGTTTAGTTTGTGTTGAAATAGATTTCTGCTCACTGTGTTTTTCTGTGTGTGTTTTGTAGCCTGTTCATGTGGGTACAGCCTGAAATCACTCAGAAGTTGTACATCGGTCTGTGGATGGCGTTCATCACTTCCTGCCTGCTGCCATACAAACTCCTGGGCTTCATCATCGGTAAGACACCAGTGAAACGCAGCCATTATAAATATCCGTGCAACCAGTTCTTAGTAGCTTCGCCGCATTTACACCTGCAATATTCCCATCAATAGGACTCTACGCTGGAATCAAGTTCTTCATCATCGACTTTATGTTTAAGAGTTGCCCCAAACTCAGGGACAAATATGACACACCGTACATTGTATGGAAAAGTCTGCCAACTGACCCTCAACTCAAAGAAAGGCACAGCGGCAACATCAGCAGACGGGTAAGTGCCACCCGCCAGCTCATCCAGAGTAAACGCTCAAGCAAGCTTTCGAACAACAGACTTCATTAGTTCAGAGTTTTATTTAAAAGCCCTGTTTTTTTTTGTTGTTGTTGCTGTTAAAAATTAAAGTTATTGGAACAGTCATATATATGTATGTACAGTATGTATATGTACGTATGTATCTATATGTATATGGACTATTGGAATTAGTGTGTAATGGAGATGGTCAGTGGTTTGTGTGTGTGTCCCACCACCAACACCCCACCCCTCCCATGTGGTTGTCAAATCCAACCCACCACCACCCACACCTTCCCGTGCGTGCGTGCGTGCGTGTGTGTGTGTGTGTGTGTGTGTGTGTGTGTGTGTGTGTGTGTGTGTGTGTGTGTGTGTGTGTGTGTGTGTGTGTGTGTGTGTGAGAGAGAGAGAGTTTTTATTTATTTATTTTTTGTCACGTAATAGTCTGTCACACTTGCTTTCTGTTATTTTTTTTTCTCAGCTGTCTGGGTTTGAAAAGGTAGGAATGTAGTGGCATCTGGTTGCACAGCTGTGTGTACGTGTGTGTGCACAGATACTGTTTTTAAGCAGAACCTATATTTCCGCTGGCAAATGGATCAAAAAACTACAAAGCATAATTTTTCTTTCAAATAAATGCAAGTAGGGCTGCCCATTTTGATAAAGAAATTCACCTTGCGATTATTTTTCCTATGTTTTTTTTTTTTTTGTATGCATATTGAGCATATTTGCACATGACAGCATATTTTAATTACAAAAATTTAGGGTGACGTTATAATTGGTATCTTTTGATCCACAGCCGTTAGCATGGTACTAGTTTCTACCCCTGTGATTTTTCTAATTGTGTGTGTGTGTGTGTGTGTGTGTGTGTGTGTGTGTGTGGAAAGATTACAGTTAAATAATGTGTATTAGTACTCATTAGTGGAGACAAAAGTAATATGACATCAGAACAGCCAAGCTGTGAACCTTAGTAAGAGATTTTTTTTTTTTTGTATATGTATATTTTGACATACATCACTCATGGGTGAACTTGGCTTTTCTTTTGTCACTGTCTGACAGTTCTTGTCTTCCTATAATGCATTAGGCAGGTCGGTTATGACTTGTGTGTTCTGTGATCTTTTTAACTGTTTGCTGTGTCAAAAATTTGTGAGTTAATCAAGATCCATTGGCTGGAAATGTGTGTAGAGATTTGGTTTATAGAAGGGCCAAAAATCAGACTTGATTGTTCAGATGAGCAGAGAAGATCTAGTGTTATATAAATGTTCATTAGAGCAATACGTTAGTAAACCTAAAGTGATTTTACACTTTACGTAAATCAGTGCATGTTTTACCCCATGCATTTGCCCTTTACTCATCTAAGCATTTGCTGAACTGCTCTACACTGGTTTGATGAAGAAGGTCTCTTGTCTTTCAGTGTCGGTCTGACATTTTGTTCTTCAGCGAAAGATGACTGATCCTGCTTCAGCAATGTGGTGCTCACAGTCCTGCACCTCACCGTATCCTTGTCACTCATTAACCGATGTGTCTCACCCTTGCAGCAGATCCAGCCTGTGGCCTCACGTGGCAACCTAGGAGTCGGAGTGCAATGTAGTGTTGGGCGTGAGGAGGAGAGTGGGCGTGCCTACAGCACCAAGAGAGGTCCCTTCCATGAAGTCTTCAACTTGTCTGAGAATGAGCGCCCCCTAGCAGGTAGAGCATGCAGATTGCAGATTAACTGCTGCCATAAGGGCAAGCTTGTATTGCTTTTACTGCTGTAAAATCCACAGACATGGTAGATTTGTGTACAAAGTGAAAACTTGCATGAAAGTAAAAAAAAAAAAAAGATCAGTGAAAGAAAAATGGAGAACATTGTAATTAACGCTATAGATTTTTTGCATTTGAGGTTAGTGTATTGGTTTGCAACTATTTTTATTCACTTTCATTTTCTTTATTTTTGTTCAATCTTTTTTTATTTCCTACAAAAATCTAGTTCCATACTTATTCGTGAGGTGTATGCTGCTCATACTTTGTAATTTGCTGTATAATTTACAGAGTGGATTCCACCAAATACTGAGTGTATTTCATGTTTCTTGATGACATCAATCTTTTTTTATTACACCCAGTGTGCGAGCACGGATGGCGCTGCTGTTTAATCAACAGGGACAGGAAAATGCCTACTGACTACATACGGAACGGCTACCTCTATGTGACCGAAAAGTATGTCTATATCTTTCCTTGCACAAACTTTATTTTTGCTATTAAGTTAATATTATATTTCACTCTAGCGAATAATAATAAAAAATAATTACTCTAGTAATATTCTGAATAGTGAGAATATTACTATTCTCGCTATTCAGTCACAAATATAGTAAACCCTGAGTCAACCAGAGATTTCTCATTAAAATCTGTTACTCAGTGGATTGGCAGCTATAAAGTGACCATTGGTTCATAGCTGTAAAGATGTATGGTAAATTTGTGTTATCTGTAGGGGCAGTGGTGGTTCGGTCAGTTAAGGCAGTGGGTTACTGGGTTACTGATTGGATGGTCAGGGGGTTCGAGCCCCAGCACCGCAAAGTTGCTACTGTTAAGGCCTTGAGCAAGACTCTTAACCCTACCCTGGCTAACCCTGCACTCTGACCCCAGCTTCCTACCTGGAATATGTAAAATAATAATAATTTACTATGCTGTAATGTGACAATTAACTAAATAATAATAATGATGATGATGATGATAATTATATACATATTTTATCTTTCAAATTTGAAAAGAGACTAATTAAGCTCAAATTAAGTCAGTTTCCATATGTTACATAAATGCTGTAGTTGACAATGATACTTCTATTTCTGATTGGTAACCTGCTTACTGAAGAGATTCCTGCTTGATTTGCACTGGCCAGCAAAAATCTTAAAGGAAAGTTTAACACCATTTAGAATTTTGAAAATAGTAAAGTTGGCAGTTATATATACCTTAAGTTCTGCAAGTAATACACGAAAAGCAAGATTGTATTGGTTTCTCATCTGAAAAATGACCCGATCCATGACCGAAAATCAATCAAAATAAATCTTGTGATCTTTTAGTAACAAGGTAGTTTTGACTGGGGCTTTGATCTTTACTGTTTTGATTATTTTGTTTACAAACTAATTATCTTCAGAGCTTACAAAGTCTTTCTTCTGTCCTGTAGCTATTTATGCTTTGAGAGCTCCAGCTCGCGTTCCACATCCTCTAAGAAGAATAAAGTCATCAAACTCCAAGATATTACAGACATACAGAAGGTATTGACGTACCTTAGCGCAAGGCTATTTAATATTCTGTGATTTCTTTCGGGTTAAGGGAAGCTATTCTTTACAATTTATTTGACCTTCCTTTTTTATTGTATCAGTATAAAGTTTTGTCAGTATTGCCTGGATCTGGGATGGGAATCTCAATAGCCACACCATCTACACAAAAGGTAAATCAAACGCTCCACCATGGTATATCATCCATATTTTCAGACCACCTGGTTTATTTCATTTTTTTTGTTGTTTTAAATGTATCTATACTCTATCATCTTCTCTATGATCCTTCAGCCTCTGGTGTTTGGTGCCATGATTCACCGAGACGAAGCCTTTGAGGCCATCATCAGCCAGTACACAAAGATCATCGGTGGCACTCCCCCTGTCACAGTGACACACCCGGAAACATAGAACGCGCTGTGAAGCGTTTCGCTGGAGCTCCAGTATAACAGGGAGTCTTCAGCTGAGGAGCAGCTATTTCCAATTCACCTTCTCCTCCTCCTCCTCCTCGAAGAGGTGCAGGGGAAATTAAGAAAGATATTAAAACGAGGAATCAGTGTTTTAAACATGGCTCCTTTGTGATGAGACATTTGCACCAGTGTTCATCGTGTATCTCGTGAAGATCCACTGCGTACCACTGCAGTGCTCTTACGGAACCCGGAGCTGGTTCTCCTCACAGTTTCCTGTCAGGATTCTAGTCGTTTTTTCGTCATTTTGATGTCTTATGCGTCACTCTTCTCACCTAACTTTTAATCATGGAGCTGGTTCTCCTTGCTGTTTCTGAGACTGTTCTCACCTGTGTTTCTCAGTGTTCTGTTGGGTAATTTTTAACCCTTTCTCTCTTTGCTTTCTACCTTTTTTTTTTTTTTTCCAATTGTATTGCTCCTAGCCTTGCACATAGAGACACGCTGCAGTTCTGGTGCTGAGATTTAGGGAATGCCAGGGGCTGAAGCATCAACTCTTATGAAGTGTAGGTGCTGCTGCTCTTACAGAAGTGCTCAAACACAAACACACACACACACATACATACCATGGCCTTTTGTTTTAAATCTTTATGCTGCAAGCTTAGATTTTACTTAAAGTTTATGCTGGAAACTACAAAACTGTACAAAAAAAACCCCTGTTAAAACCTATACAATCCATAATGATTTTGTGGCAAATCAGAATTTTCATGATCAGTAAATGTGAGAAAATAGACATTAAACAGACAGAAAGCAACCAGCATGATTACCTTTCTTGGCTGTCCTGCAGCTATAACATTCATAAATGTAGGTTGAAATATAATTCATGAAACGTGAGATGTGAATGCATCAGTATGTGTCTTATTTTTTCACTCAAGCCACAGAGAAAAAGTGCAGAGCGATTTTGTGCAAGAATGTATAAATTGGAAGCGTGTACAGTACCATGCAGAGAATTTTAAAACCACCCCTCATTTCTTCATATTTTGCTTGCAAAGAGGCAGACCTTCTTGTATTTTTTTTTTCTTTCTTTTTTTTTAAAGTCATTTTGAGAAATAGTTTTCATGGCTGCATGGAGAATTTTTTTGGCTCTCATATTTGGCAAGATTTTGCCTCTCATTTTCAGTCCAGTCGCAAGTACCATGAGCAGTTTCAGAGGAATGCTTTTTGTTTGTTAAGCTGCACAGTAATCTATGAATTATTCATGCATAAAACCACTAACCTGTACCATGAACCAGTGAGAAATGGGTACAGATGATCAGGCCGGTGATTAGTATCCTGGTGATGCCGAATGCTGAGTCGGAATAGAAGAGAAGGGAAATGAGGTTGCTGTTGAGGCTGTTACATATAAAGAAACAGTTTTGTTAAATTCTATCATTAGGCCCACGGTGGCTTAGTGGTTAGCACCGTCGCCTTGCACCTCCAGGGTCTGGGTTTGACTCTCGCCACGGGGTTAGTGTGCATGTTCTCGGGTACTCCGGTTTCCTCCCACAGTTCAGCAACATGCAGATTAGTCTAATTGGTGTTCTCAAATTGTCCTTAGTGTGTGAGTGTATGGACAACCTGAGACCCTGAACACAAGATAAAGCGGTATAGATGATGACTGAATGAATGAATTGAATGAATCAGGCACATTGCAGCCTGTCACGATAAAACATTTGTTTCCATTTCTTTAATTTAATCCATATCATATGATTACATTTCAAATGAAGAAATGAGAGGTAGCTGAAGACTTGCACAGTCCATCAAAAAGGACAAGTGAAAAAATGACCTCGGAAGCATTTCCAGTATGAACTGGGCTTGAAATCACATTGTAATCTGATTAAATTTCACTGGTTGCAGTACAGAGCATTATGGGGATGGAATTCCCCGGCTATAATACTGCATATGCCAACGTTGTCTCCTCCCAACAAGCTTCCATTTAATAAAGAGGTTTCTTTTTTCCTGATTTAAAAACTTCACGCATATAAATGTACTAATATACTGTATAAGGAGTTCATTTACCTTATTATTGTAACAATGTTCCACATACTGTAAACCGATCTCTATTCCTCTAGTCACCGTGGAAATACTTGACATTTGATCCCACTATTTTGTCTCTGTCCCCATTCCCATGCCGCTCTCTAGTGTGTAACTGATGCACCTTAAATGGTAGCGGACTCTCCTGCCTGACCTCTGGTTATAGGGTTAGGATGGAGAGGGTTCATTTTTAGAGTAATCTGTGTTTGCTCTACATCACCCATTTTTATTAATTAGATAAGCTCATGCAAAAAGCACAACGGCACCATAACGTCTTATCTCGAACTGAATGTGTAGAAGGGGTGAAAGGATATTCTGCTTGTATATAATTGTTACCAAACTTGAACTACTACGTGCCCAGTGCTGCATATTCGCTTCCATCAGCCGACCTAAACCCTTTGCACAAACAACTGTTCATCTAAATGTGTAGGCCATGTAAAGAAATACTCCATAAATACTCCTCCTGCTATCTGTTCATTGTGTCTGTACAATGTTTTTGATTTTTAAAGACAGAAATGCCAGGTTTGAACTAAAACTATTTTATGTCAGGTGTCTAACGGCAGTCATGAACTTTTTTTTTTTAATCTCTGAATGCACATCTATGGCTCTCCACCAGCAACAATTAGTTCATTTTAATTTGCTTCAGTTGACATTGCTGTAAAGCAGATTTACAGTGCACGTTGAATGGGATGAGCACAAAAAAAGAGATTCTTTTACAATTACTAAAGCAGTTATGTACAGTATCCAGATGTGATTATTCCCTGAAGCTCGGGTGAATGCTGGGTACGAATTGTTTTATGAGAATTGTGAATGGGGGGAAAAAAGATTTAAGACTTAAAAAGCCTTTTTTTTTTTTTTTTTAAAGTTTCCCTTTTTTGAATCAAATAGCAATACACTAAAACAGAAAATTACATTTATTTTCACTTTCAAGTTACTTTTTATAATAAGCCACCTCTGTTAAAGTATCTGGGAACAAAAGTTAATCCCATGTCGAGTGTGAATAATACACAAATCTTTAACTATAGAATTTGTTCGTGTGCTGGAGAAATATGAGTTTAACATAAACATGTACTGACTGCCCTAGACGTTCAGGATTTTCATGTTTTTCTTTTCCATTCTGATTGATGTTGAAGTTCTTGTTGAGGTAATCGCCCAAGTGCTGCTACAGACACAGTAAAAAAAAATGGAGTCAAACTTTTTCTATGTTCCTATTTTTACAATTTGTGCATCCCAGTTCATTTAATTGTAGCCTTTTCACGATGTAGTAGGTCTCGTCCCTACCTAAATACTCGCTAAATCCAAAAATGGATTTTACTTTTATTTTGTTTCCGCCATTTCTTCTTGTGGAAAAAGCCACCTGCTAAAGCCTACAATATGTAGTCGACTAATCACATGACGCTGTTCCCAGCACTTTATACAGGTAGCATTTGCGCGTGTTCGTGTGTCGCTTACTGTATGTTCTGCTTCTATGGCACATTATTCTTACCCGTCTGTCTCACTTTGTGATTTTCCTTTTCGTCTTGTTGAATGGATTGTCACCTCTGATTTAACTTTAAATGTTCAGTGCTGTAATTAAAAGTTTAGAGTTCTTATTGAGTGTAAAAGCAATCAGCTAATACAACGTCGAATCGTTTACAGTTTTCCGTTGCGGTTTGAAACTCTCAGTAATTAATGTAGCTCGCGATTAATGGCAGGAATCATAGGACCTCAGTGAAGAGTCGGATGGCACATTAGAGCAAGAAGCACAGAATTTACTGGAAACATTTTGCCAAATATGATGTCTGTATTACTGTTTGTTGTTTGCTATGCCCTTTACCTGCTCTGGTTACAGAGTTAAATAGCTGTCTTGGCCTAATTTGATCCCTAGAGAGATCTAGGGGCATGAGGATGGGCCCAGTGTTTTTGTGCTATGTGTCTGTGGTACTGAGGGTTTACATTCATGAATGAAAACTGGCCTATACGATAAAGAGGTTTGATTTTGAATGGGTAGGGTTTTTTTTTTCTGTCTTTGTTTTTTTTTTCATCATTCAAAGTGTAGTACATGTACTGTAAGAAAACAGATTTA
The DNA here is from genome assembly GCA_011419295.1 of Clarias macrocephalus. Classification (NCBI taxonomy): domain Eukaryota; kingdom Metazoa; phylum Chordata; class Actinopteri; order Siluriformes; family Clariidae; genus Clarias; species Clarias macrocephalus. The sequence goes on along the minus strand of JAAGKR010001527.1, from coordinate 60,291 downwards.
TATAAGGGACCTTTCACCCTTTTTACTGTTTTGTTGGACATTGTTTGTTTGTTTGTTTGTTTGTTTGTTTATCTGTGTTTATATGGTTAGCCAAAGACTAACAGTGTTTTTTTTTTTTTTTTTTTTTTTTTTAAATACAAAATACCTTTTAGTGGTACCAGTATACGTGAACACCATGTATAGGATGACAATTCAATTCATCATTAACCTCAGATCGATTCATTGATGCTGTTTTTTAAATCTACTGTAGGTGCGCATGCTGTTTAATGTCCATTATGAGTATTTTCTTTCATTTGGTTACTAATTTTCAATCAGTCAGTAAGAGCTGTAGACCTGCCCTTTGATCAATAAAAATTCAGAATTCTCTCTCTCACACAAACACACACACAAACACACACAAAATCATATTAATCAAGCCTCTGAACAGTTTTTAAAGAACTTGTCTAATATAAATGTGTTGTACCTTTTTTCTATTTAAGTAAAATAATTTAACATATGTCCTGTTTTGTGCTTTCTGTCTCTGTTTTATCCTAAATGCTTGTATATGCTTTGGTTTATCAGCTTTTGAACAGGTCAAGAAGTCATCTATTGTTTCCCTGTCTTAGATAAGGATGTCTAAACTCATAGGAAACATTCAGGCTAACTACCGGTCTTTAAAAAAAAAAAAAAAATTATTGAAGATTGACCTGACCTTGTGCTAGCCAGAACTTTATTTACTGAGAGCAGCATTTTTGTCTGTAATTGTTTGTTCAGGATTTGGAAACTGAATGTAGTCCCTTAAGCCTGCATAGCCATTTCAATACACTAGAGGGCACCATTGCTATACCTTTAAATACTTCACTCACTCTGTCAGTGATTGGGGGGGGGGGGGGGGGGCAATAAGTAGGGGGAGGACTTTGGACAGGGTGCCAATCCATCACAGGGCACACAAGCACACACCCTTTCACACACTAAGGGCATGTCTTTGAAAGACTGTGGACAGACCAAAACCATGACCCAGTGTGTTCAAGACCACTGTGCTAACCTCCATGCCACCATACTGCCTTAGATAATGTAGTTGTTTCTTTGAGTTCCTGCACACATTCATACTGTACATTTAAATCATATGAAGCAATTGTACAAAGATTTAATATAAAGTGTTTATTGTTTTAAATTAATTAAATCTTTAAAAAAAAACATTAAAATGTAAAATAGCTTAAACTGAAAGCTCTTACATACGTAAAAACAATATATATATTTATAAGATAATTACCAAAATTGTGCAAAATTAGACTTTCTCATAGCACATTTTAAATGTTTTAAATGTATTGATATGTAGGTTCATGAGCAGGATGACTGACACCACTACAGCCATAACAACTTGTTCACTTTGGAGTGAACATTTATAGAAACATTAGTTCCCAGCAGTGCAGCTGGAGGATCCTGCCCCAGATACAGTTACAACTGGCCTGCAGTGTAGTGTATCTGTCCTCTCAGCCCATGAAATATGTGTAGACATACACACCGTTCATAGGTGCATGAAGACTTTACTGTTTGTATAAAGATACACAGACACCTATCCTGATTACACATGTTCCTATTTTTGTTCTCTGCCCAATACAATATCACTGTAGTAATTCTTTTGCACATAGTCACAGCAAATATGTGAATATAATTATAGAATTTTATGTAATAATACATGCTATTTTCATTTTGGATCAAAATGGCACAGCTTTGAACATTTTTCCAAGGTCATGCTCCTTGCTGCATAAAGGGGTAAATATTATTCACTGGGACATTCTTTATCGGGAAATACTTATAAATGTCTCCCAAATGTATTTCTAGTACAGATGTACCATAACTAGTGTATAATCATATTCAACTGTATTTCAGTTCTAGTAAATGTACAAACAGGATGCAGACAAGAGCTTCATTATAATAAGAACTATTTGGTGTTTGTGTGGCTCTTGAGTTTCAGCTGATGCTAACTGTGACAGTCAACTGAGAATTTGTATTTAATCCTAAAAAAGAAAAATTACGGAAGCATATGGAAGCGCATTGCATTCACAAAAGAAAAAAAAATCACAGGCGTTATCTCATAATTATGACATAATATCTCATAATTATGACTTAGTATCTCGTAATTATGAGGTAAAGGGAGCAGTCTGTGGCAGGGAGACATTTTAGCACATGGCATCGGAAAACGAAAGTTACGGCATCCTTTTGCTTGAAAGTGCCTTGGGTTCATTGGGACAAGACGGGGACTATAGAGCAAATATTGCCGAATAAAAATAAAAAAAAAACTGCTACTGTGCATCTCCATGGGTGTGCAATGAGGCAGTCTCAAGCAAAAGAATACAGTAACTTTTGTTTCCGATGTCATGCGCTAAAATGTCTCCCTGCCACAGACTGCTCCCCCTTATCTCATAATTATGAGTTAGTAACTCATAATTATGAGATACTAAGTCATGATTGTGAGAAGTCATAATTATGAGATAATTCCTGTAATTTTTTTTCTTTTGTGAATGCAATGCACTTCTGTAAAATAAATTAAAAAATAAAAAGAATCTTAACATAATCATAACATAAAATCTTTAAGTAAATAGTAAATAGTTTGCTAGTTGCATGCATACATTTTTATGTATTCAGCTTTTAGAATCATTTAAAAGAATAAAGGCAGTTAATTTATCCTGGTTGTTATAGAACTGAAGAATATCTTAGGAACCCCCTGGTGTGAAGCAAGAACACGCCCTGAATGGAACACCAGTCCATTAAACACTCATTTACGCAATAAGCACCTACTGGACGATCCCAAAAAAAGCCCTTCAGACATGAGGAGTACCTGCCAAGCTCTGCATAGACAGTAACCCTAGCTCAGGTATGAACCGAGGAACTGAGGATCCAGACAGTATGAGGTGGCAAGACTACCCAGTCTAGGTTCAGTCTAGAGCCCATGATTGTTTTATTAAAGTTAGTTTTACCAAAATGGTTCAAACCTGATTGTTAAAATCCTGAATGTTGCTGAGAAAATAAATAATTGAATGCCACCTCCAACTGGCTTTTACTTAGACACCAGAAAAATGCGGCTTCTAAGGACCATTAAAAAAAAAAAGTCCATGTTGACCAAGATGACCTGTGACGTGTGTCTACAGACATTCCACAACTGCATCTACTAAATAAGACGAAGGCCTAATGAAGGAGTGTAATCATAGTCCGGAAAGGAGCAGTGGGTGAGTGGAGTATTCAGAGGGGTCCAGCCTTCCGGATCTACGGGCTCAGGTTTCATTCCCCCCACTCCATGCCTTACTTACCTATCAGCAAAAACATGTCCAGCAACTCAGATGTCAACATGCTAAAACTGGTGGCAATCAAATGCCAGGAACTGGCACGATGCCTGGCTGATGTATCAGCTTTCTTGGGAGGATGCCTTGATCTGCAACACCTTTGAAGAAATTGATCTGTGTAAGATGTCAAGGTATGAACCCCCTGAGCTGTAACAGCAGGTGCATGAACGTTTTCTCAGTTGGAATAAACATTTCTGTAAGTGAAATTTCGTCACTTGCCCTGGACAAACGCTGCCTTCGTTGAGATGCACGCAGTTCAGCAATTCAAGTAGGCATACTTCCCCAGGTCTTAAAGATGTTGGCTTAACACCTGTTAACTGGAAAGAAAACCTGCTTCTGTTTACATCTTATCACATCAACAGATCTCACTAAATTGATGCTTTAAGTTTGTATGTGATCCTCTAGCCAAATCAAGCCAAACCAAACCAACATTCTGTATATACCTGTCACGGTGACAGAATGCTCCAGAAGCTGACCCTAGGAACTACTGACTGCTTAGGTTTCACCTGCTAAAAGTTATCCATACTTCACTTAACATGCACGCCCTTGTGCACGCAATTTGCTGTCCATTTCGCCAAGCAGCGTTATCCATTTTATGAATGAATCAACCCTCATGCCCTCTGTTTATGTATATTAGCCTTACACACTCACAGGATGTGATAGTGACATGATCCAGTGTTTGTGAGCTCATGAACTAAATTCGGAACCAGGTTCAATTCAAGCTCATTCAAGCGTATTGGGCATCCATGATGGAATTAGTAAGTTATAGTAAATTACCATACATGAAGTTCCACTAGCAAAACCATGCTGAACCTCAGGAGGAGCATTCTGTGCCAATTCATCTTCTTTATAGGACTGGCATTAACACATTATGTGTGTTGAAGGGCATGCGAGTATCCTGTTTCTGCAGGGATGTCCTCCGTTTACATGGGTGAGGCCGCTGCAATTTATTGCGATTGTATATTGCTCGCTGTCAAAGTTTTAAACTCCTTGGAATCCCTGGCATCCCTTCCTTGGCAAAGTTCTGTTTCCTGTTGGCAGAGCCAGAATCTAATAATTGCGGTGTAGTTCTATTAACTGACATAAAAAGCCTGTCTGACATGACTGTCAGTTTTAATTTTTCCATGTCTTGGTGTAGTTAATCAAAGTATAGCCTGTGTCTTTTTTTTTTTTTCTTGAAGTGAAAAAGACAAATTCACTACTATTTAACATCCATCCATCAATTCAACCTAACATTACAATGATGTCACACTAGGCTGGTCATTATCGTAGGGCAGGTTACACAGCTAAGGACTACAAACTCTAGCAACTTACAAGCATGCTTACACCCACATACACCCAATTATACACCCCAGATACAATTTTGTAATGGTGAGTCAGCCCGTAAGGCATGTCTTCGAACTACGATCGGAAACTAGAGTCCCTGGAGGAAGTCGAGCAAGGCCACAGAGCAGAGGTGACATGCTAGCCATTATTTGTCGTGTTACCAAATAAACGAAAAGGTTAAATGGCTCTGACCTGAAAAAAAAAAATGGGGCTGACCCTTAAGACTCCTTACATATAGTATATGAAAATTTTAATTCAATCTTACTAGATACACCAACCAGTAAAAACTATCTATTGAGTGTGGCTTTTTTGGAATCCATTTATTTTTTACAAAAATAACATATATAAACAAATTGTATTTATTTATTTATAATAAAAAAAAGTATACCTATGTCACTAGCCTTCTGGCCTGGACTAATAACAGCCATGGCAATTTTCAAAACTGCACAAGTGTGAGTGCATTCATTTATTGATCTTCTATACCGCTTATCCTGCACAAGGTCGCAGGGAGCCAGGAGCCAATCACGGGTACAAGTTGGGATACATCTTGGACAGGGTGCCAATTATACACAGGGCACACATCACACGCTCATTCACACACTACAGGCAATTTAGCCTAATCTGCATGTTTTTGGACTGTGGAACGAAACTGGAGTACCTGGAGTACCCGTGAATTCACCAGGCATGGGGAGAACATGCAAACTCCACTCATACAGACCCAACAGAGGAATTGAACCCTCAACCCTGGAGGTGCAAGGCAACAGTGCTAACCATTACGCCACCATGACAATTTATTATGCCAATTTATTATAAGAGTTAGACATTATTATATATTCTTATATTATTATTTTGCAGAGTGTTCACCATACAGGTCCATGTGAATTTGTTATTACCTTCAGAAATAATAACATAGTGTAATAATTGATACCTGTCATTCAAACTGCAGCAGGTTTAACTGTCAGAGCTGCTTTTATAGGAGTTGAATCAAAACTATTTGATCATCAGATTCAAGAATTTAATACCACTAGGGTATATGGTAATTTATATCATTTCATTCAAATAAAATAAGTATGCTGAATCATCTACACAGGCATATAGAAAACACAGTGTGGAATCAAACCTGTGAATACTTGTCACATAACTGTATATATACAGAGCAAGTCAGAAGTTTGGATTTATTTTATACATTTTAAAACAATCTTAGATTTATTTTCCCCCCAAAACTGAGATATTACACATGTGGCATAGGTAATACATAACAGCTACATATAAGTAGCAGACACATCTCAATATATCTGTTTGAAGGAGATTATTGCATATTTTGGATGCCTTTTGTTGTTAAGTTAAAAATTGTAATTAATTAATAAAACTTTTGTTGTACCGTATTGTTTTACAGTGTAGAAAGAAATAAAAATCAGGAAAGACCATGGAATAGAAGGTGTGTCCAAACTTTTGACTGGTAGTGTAGCAGTGACCATCATGAAGGTATTACGACTAATGTGATGAGTGCTGACCCCTTTCCCCTGATGTAGACAGGCTGTCAGTGAACACAGCAGGGTCACAAATTATCAGCAGGAAGCACATGTATGTCACTTGATGCTGTAGCCTAAACTAGGATCCAGACTATCTACGACATCTACGGAAGGTTCTCACATAGGTTGTCGCTCAGTGACTTGCCCTCATCTTTGAGTAAACAACAGATAGCTAAATGCACTTGTGCAGAGCTCAAATTATTCCCAATGTATTAAGTTACCATTATTTTGCTTAACACTTTAGAATATTGTTATTCAATAAAGCCAGTTTCTAGGAGAAACATTGTTAGACAGTTTGGCACAAATTATAGCAATCACAATGAAATAGAAAACAAATACATATATTGCACACAAACATAGCAAATTAGTTTCTCATTTGCCAAATACCTTTCTAATGTATTTTACTGGTATCTATGTTTTTATCCTAGCATTATTATTCAGACAGTTTGCTCTTGTTTAACTCATCGGCCTTGCAACTTGTTTCTCATGTTCATAGCTGTAAAACCAGAGCCTAGAAGTGCTGTGAGTGTTATTTTGGCTTCCTTAACATCTTGTCCTCAAATGGTGCTCAGATGCCACCCAAGCTTGAAGTTTCCATTGCCTTGGTTTTATGAGGATCTTGCTTCAGTGTATGGAACAAAATTGGTCTCAGTATGCCCTCTGCATGCTTCTTCGTTTTTATTATCCATGTCAGATATTAGGCTAATCATAAAATGGATTGGAGCATTAAAAAGGATACCTAGGGACTGTCATTGCTTTATCTCACTAACATTCCGTGTAAAATTAGGAGAATGAATTCCATATCTCACAGTCAAAACATAGCTTTGAAGAGACCACACTAACAGAGAAGTCCACTGCCAAGTTTTTGGTTAATATGATTTTGAGTTCAGTTGATTTCAAAAACCACTGAACACCTTGCTGCTTACAACTGGGCTGCTTTTGCTTCACTATGCACTTGTGATTGCCCTAAGTGTAAAAAAAAAAATCCAAAATCCAAGAAGTATCCAAATCCAAACAAATTTAGTCTGGAATGTTGTGGGTAAATGAACACATAGACACATAGCTGGCATCCAACAGGTTAAAAGACATGAAGTAAAGGTTCCATAATGCTAATATATTGTTATATGGAAATGTGAAAGTATGTGAAATAAAATAAGAACTTTAGATCTTCAGTGTTTGTAAATGTCACTCATCACTTAAAGAACACCTGGGCACCATGACAAAATGAATCTTTCACAGTTGTATTATCCAATGTCTTTCAATAAAAATGTGCTCATGATACTCAGCTCTACCTGCACGTCCTCCAAAAGATGCCTTGGTCCTACTTTTCTTCTTCTTCTTTCTTCTTCTTCTTCTTTTTTTTAAACTTGCCTTGAAAATATTTTCAACACTAATTTCTTGTGTCATCAGTGATGCAGAAAGTGGCATCAAGCTTTATTTAATATCACTAGCATAAAAAAGCATCTTCTTTTTGAGGATTTTTTATTAGACAACTTGAACCACACTTATCAGAACACAATTTCAGGTCATGATCTCGCTGCTTGCTGCTGGTTGGCTTACCATCTTGTACTATTAAATCATGCATTGGACATAATCATAACTATTGTGGCATGGATTGACTTCTGTTAACTGTGTGCATATTGCACTCTTTAACTATCTAACATTTCTTCTGGTGGTTCAGGTTCAGTTAGATGGATAAGATGGTTCTGCACTCTTACTGTTAATGAGTGTTTATGTCACCTCATGAATTAGATAACCTGCGTCAGCTCTCAATCACTTTAGATAAAGTCATCTGCCAATAATTCACTGCAAATGTAGTTTAAAGGAAAGTCGTAGAAAAGACTCTGTTTTGATTAAATGATAACATAAAGAAAACATTTTCATGAATTGCATTAGAAGATGCCACTTAACATCTGTTTTGGAACAGCTCTGTTTTTCATTTTCAAAAATAAAACGGCGTCTTGATGAAATCATTCTCCCGAGCTGGCCAGTTAAATCTGAATTAACACCCCATAAACAGTGTAAGAATAAGCCCAGAAGTTTTAACAAAACATTTTATTAACGATATCGAGTTTCGAATGTCTTTGCTCACTGACAGGAGCATTAGTTTTCCTAAAGAGCACAGCACCAGCCCGGAGTCAGTTTGCCAATCAAACTCAGGGTGGGCTCTGCTGTTTAAAGAGCTCGAGATTACCGATCCGCGAGTATTGCCCCATGCGCGCGCTGTCCGGGTAGAAGTTCATTCTACAAAAATTAATTACGACGCGACGAGTTTGTGCCATAAGTCGCCAGGCTGGATTTGCCGGACCCTAGGAGTTGGTGGAGCGGGAGGAAATCGTGGAGGAACGAGAAGCGGCACGCCCGAAGGGGCAGCATGACGGCGGATACGGCCGAGTGTCCCGTGCACACGTCGCGCGCGAGCGCACTCCAGGGCGACGCAGAACCGGACGAGCATGTCTTCATTAACGTGTCCGGGCTGCGCTTCGAGACGCAGCTCAAGACGCTCTCCCGCTTCCCGAACACGCTGCTCGGAGACCCGTACAAACGCACCCGCTTCTTTGACCCGCTCCGGGACGAGTACTACTTCGACCGGAACCGGCCCAGCTTTGACGCCATCCTGTACTACTACCAATCCGGTGGGAGGCTCCGCCGACCCCTGAACGTACCTGTAGAGGTTTTCATGGAGGAGATAAAGTTTTACGAGATCGAGGAGACCGCGATACAGGGCTTCATCGAGGATGAAGGACTTAACAAGGAAGAGGAGCGCCCGATGCCCACCAACGCGTTCCAGCGGCAGGTCTGGCTCCTGTTCGAGTACCCCGACAGCTCACTAGCGGCCCGAGGGATCGCCATCGTGTCAGTGATGATCATCTTGATATCAATCATCATCTTCTGCTTGGAGACCTTACCAGAATTCAGAAGTTCGGATGCCGCCGTTAACGGGACGACTGAAGAGCGCTGGAATCCAGGTAACCCGTTCACGGACCCGTTCTTTCTGCTCGAGACGGTCTGCATTGCGTGGTTTTCCTTCGAGATGTTCGTGAGGTTCGTGTCGTGCCCGAGCAAGCCGGTTTTCTACAAGGACATCATGAACACCATCGACATCGTCGCAATCGTGCCGTATTTTATAACTCTGGCTTTGGAGCTGGCAGAGAACCGCGAGAACGCGCAACAGGCGGAATCCCTGACCGTGCTCCGGGTGGTGCGTCTCGTGCGCGTCTTCCGCATTTTTAAACTCTCGCGGCATTCGAAGGGACTGCAGATCCTGGGCCGGACGCTGCACGCCAGCATGCGCGAACTGGGGCTGCTCATCTTTTTCCTCATCATTGGCATCGTCCTGTTCTCCAGCGCGGTCTTCTTCGCTGAGGTCGACGACCCCGAGTCGGGCTTCACCAGCATCCCGGAGGCGTTTTGGTGGGCTGTGGTTACCATGACTACCGTAGGATACGGGGACATGAGTCCCGTCACGGTCGGTGGTAAAATCGTTGGTTCGATGTGTGCCGTGGCTGGCGTGCTCACCATCGCCTTGCCCGTTCCCGTCATCGTGTCCAACTTCAGCTATTTCTACAACCGCGAAAACGACCAGGACGATCACAACACCTACACGCATGTGACCTGCGGGCGCCCGGTTGCGTCGTTTGATGAAAACAACACCAAATTCACACTGATTAAATCGGAGTGCTCGGAAAATAATAATGATGATGATGATGGCTTTAATTTCTCCACTTACAGTAATGTAAATCTTGATGAATACACAGGGAAGCTGACAGATGTGTGAGCATCCAAAAAACGCACTTAACCGAACAGCATTTTAAATGTGGCATTAGAACCATGGTTCTTTTATTGGGGTCAGGGTTCCCCAGGGGTCAGTAAATCACAGCTTTAAAGCTCAGTTTTTTTCTTTAGTTGTTTATTTTTATTCTCAGTGATAGCTGAGATTAAATTATCACACCTTCTAATTAATCCAGTTTAGTCTGACCAGTCATAAGCACAACCTGGAGCATTTATATGAAGACTTTTTTCATTTATAAAGACATTTTTCTTATATAAAATTTGAGATTTATCTCAGACCCAAGATGGCATTGAAACTAACAATAGAATAGCCAGATATAACACCACTCAACAATTTTCTTTAGTCAGTAGTCAGAATCAGGCCTAAATGATTGTTGTACTGCTTAACAGAGGTTCTGATGCAGAGAGTGTGAAGCGAAGGCCAGCCTGTCATGTAGAAGAATTACTGTAGCCCAAATTGCTGGGAAAAAAAGATAGAAAGGGATCAGAACAAACTGTACAGCACAGCTTGCGGTATTTGGGTTGTATAGGTGCAGACTGGTCAGAATACACATGCTGACTCCAGTCCAGCACCAAAAGTGCCTACAATGGGCACATAAGCGTCAGCACCGAACCAAGGCTCAACGAAAGATGGTTTGATCAATCACCTTTTTTTTATATATTTTTTTTTTTACATCAAGCGTATGTGTGATTTTTCCAGTAAAGAGATGCCACCAAGATGCACCATAGGAGGAAAACAAATTGGTGAAAGCAGTGTAATACACTGGGACATGTTCTGCTGGGAAACCCTGAGTCCTAACTTTAATGTGCTACCTCAACATTTTTAAATTTCTGCAGATCAAAAAAACTAATTGTGGTAACAATATTAGCTGATGGCAGTGACCTCTTTCAGTAGGATAATACATCCTACAAAAATGATATAATAATACAATACAATAATACAATACCTACAAAAATTTCAGGAATGGATTGAAGGACATAGATAGATAGATAGATAGAGAGAGAGAGAGAGAGAGAGAGAGAGAGAGATGGATAGATACTTTATTGATGACAAAGAGTTCAAGGTACTGACTTGGCCTCGAAATCCCCCAGATCACTGGACAAACAATTAAAGCTCGATTGAGCAGCATGCAGCAATTTACAGGATACTTTAGGGATTTTACTGCATAATTTTAGAGGGCATGTGTAGTCCATGTTTCAAAGAGTGGCAGCACAAGGGATATACACTATATAGCTTAAAGTTTGGTATTGCTGGTCGGACTAAACTGGATGTTTCATCAGGGAAAGTTATTGTACATGATTTATTACATTTTTATAGTTAACTTTGACCAGACTCTTGCATTAAAGGTGTTAATCACATTCAACATCTTAAAAACAACCAGGCCTATAAATGTCACCTTGGATATAATGAATTCTCTGAATGGAAAGGTGAAGAATGAAAGCTCTATGACTACACACCAAATAGGCAAAATATTTTGTACACATTAAAATAATTATCATGTTATTTGAGTAGATGGAATCTGTTGAATAACTGATTAATTATGTGGGTTCCTGGAATCTATTCTATGGTTGAAGGGTGCTTACATTAATTTAAATTTATATGCATAAAGTTATAATTCTCCTTAACTCTCAGGAAAAAAGGGACTGTACCAATCTTTATCCGGTACTTTTAAGCACACAACTTTACTATGATTTTTTAACCTAGTATGTTGTGCCTTTTAAGCTTCACGCTTTAAATTATTCTGAAGGCACTTCCACATTTCCAGGTGAAAGATACAATTTAAGGTACAAAATGTACCTTTGAGACTACCACCCAAGTGACAAGAAATTTTCTGATAGTGTACTATTTAAATATCTTTATTATCCTCTCAAATTATATGTGCTGATATGGTTTGTGGAAATTATTTTACAGTTAAATGAGTCTCTGGCTTGCATTAGATGGCTGTTTTATTGGGGCCAGTCTAGGGTTAAAATAATGAATGTTATCAAATTTGAGAACAAGGTAGTCTCATAAAAACCCTGGCTTTCGTAACAAATTAAATACGCTTGCTTCAAACTCATGCTTAAAATATGCGTTATAGGAAATCTATGTGAGAAACCTGGAGAAATTAGATGTTTATATGAAATGAGTGAATTATATAACACATGTGCCTTGTGTGTAGTTGCTGCAAAGAAAATATTGTAAACACGCTTGTGTAATACATACTGTACACCCATGGGGCGTTTTTATTAGGAACACCAGTATATCAGCTTGTTTATGCCATTATCCAATCAGTGAATGGAATAATATTTCAGAACACACAACAAGTTGAACCTTTAGTTGGATGAGCTAGCAGAAGACCAAATTGGGTTTTACACCCATCAGCCAAGATCAGAAAAATGAGGTTCACCAAAATGGGACAGTTATAGATTAGGAATATGAAAAAGGGTAGGAAAAGAAAAATATTTGTGTCATAAAGATCTGAGACTATTGTGAAAGCTAAAATTGTTCCTAATAAAATGGCCGGTGGATGTATGTCACGAACAGGCCAAAAGCATCCAGAAGACTACAGTGCATTATTTGGCGCCATCTTGTGTCCATGTATGAGCGCTGCATGGTTTATTCACTCAATATTCTTAATCTATTTTGAATTTTGTTGGTAATTTAACCTATTTAGTGTATAGAGAAGGCCGAATTTAGACTTTTTTTAAAAGTATTATTTTGTGATCTTTATTTCTGAACTGAAAACTAAACAACTCAGTTTGTTTACTCAGGATTGTTGAAACAGTAAAATTATAAATAGCTAGTGTATTTGTAGATGATTTTCTGTCATGCCAGCAAATGTGGTAGCGATTACTAATACCTTTCCCCAATAAATATTAACATTTGTATCCAAATTATTGTGGCATTATACAACTTAATTCAAATATTATAAACTGTATAAAAATATCAGGTCAACTGAACATTACAACAAGAGATTTGTGCACTTTGTTTTATTTTTGAAAAGAAATAATAAATGTATTTTTGTAAAACGTTTGCCAGGATTTCATTCCACATTCAGTTTCCCAGATATAAGTGAACATACATATAAATAGCTGTTAAATCATTTGATATCTGTGTTTATTATAGAACACATTGTGATAAAGCTACACTGTACACAACGCAGGTTGTGTTCCTAAAACTCTCTAGTTGCTTCCTTTTTACATTGGGTTAATATTTAGTTGTAAATTTCTTTATAGAGTGATGAAAATTATTACTCAACCATAACCTACTCAGGGTAAAGCCATATGATATGAAATCAAATAAATTAATATATTCCCAATGTCTCATCATAATATGTAGCATCCTTGCAAGAAGCTAAGAATGAATAAGGCTCTGTTCACCAAAAATGCAAAAACATTTCATTAATGAGATATGTCAGGTGAGATCAGTGACAATGTCATAGATAAATGACTGTGTAGCCATTCGGTGTGAAAGGAGTAAAGGAAAGGAAGTGATTGTGATGCAAAGTGCAGAGTGGAAAAGGCCTGCCTATTTCTTATTTATGACATTTAGCAGTTAAGCACTCACTCCTAGTGATGCTGACCAAACAGCATCTCATGCTGAAAAATCTGTTAAGCCTTAAAACATATGCTGGCTGAAAGATCGACATTGTTATGTTCCATGGTGTCAACAAACTATTATGTCTTACTTACTCTTATGTTGTTATCTAATATTTAGGAGCCACAAATATTCTCTGACTGGTATTGGCCTAAGCAGATTATATACAGGTGGTTTGACGGCATAACGGTTAGCGCTGTGTGCTCGCACCTCTAGGGTCGAGGGTTTGATTTCCTGGCTTGGTCTGTTGGTATGGAGTTTGTACAGTATGTTCTCCACATGCTTGGTGAGGTTTCTGCCGGTACTCCCACAGTCCCAAAGCCAAGCAGAGAAGGCTAATTGGTGTTTCCAAATTGGACAGTGTGTGAGTATATAAGAGAGTGCATGCTTGTACCCTGCGATGGATAGGCTGAGCCTATCACTGTGACCCTGTAGAGGACAAGTAACAAAGAGTATGAGTGAGTAATTCAATAATTACTGTATTATAATTGCCTTTTCAATAGATATAATATAATATAATATAATATAATATAATATAATATAATATAATATAATATAATATTACAATTAATTAATAAATATTTTATATGGCTTGAACAAGCCATAAAAATTACACTAATATTATTATTCTTAATATTCATTTATATAATTAAGCATATTATTATCGCTAGTAGTACTAGTATTATTATTACTAGCATTAGTAGTAGTCAAAAATCAAACATCAATGTATTTTGTAAATAATAACAGGAACTGAAATGTCCTCAGTTAAAATCTATTTCAAAGTAGACTAATATGTCAATATTAGCAGTTGCAATATACCATTTTAAGTGTTGCAGTAAGTGAAGTGCAGACAAATCCAAGGTTTTCTGAAGTCAGCACTAATCTATAATTCTCAGTACACACTTACGATGTAGAGTGGAATCATTTTCATTTGGTGGCAAGTCGGTTGCTCAGTTGCCACACTGCTGAAAATGAAGCTTTATATTGCTAGGTTAATATTGATCATATAGTTTATTATGTTTTTGAATGTGTGAAATTTTCATGTGTTCAAATTTTTACATTTTTCCACACAAGGCAAAATTACGGTTCAAAAATTACAAACTGATCCTTTAAAAAAAATCCAGAAAAATATAGCAGAAATACCGCTTAGTAATAAACAACAATCAAGTCTCTCTATCCACGCTGAAAATACAGTACATTAGACCTTCATTAGGGTAACTGGATGGAGCCACTCACTTGACTTGACACTTGACACTTGCCATCTCAATTCTGACCTCATATCTCCTACAGTAACTAAAAGGTGTATTGCTCCTATAAGATTAATGCAGATTGAGTGAATCATCTTAGCTTATCATCTCTTACATCATATATAGTTGTTGGTATTTTGACCAAATCTCTTGAGAAGTAGGAACTGCAGATACATGATTCAGCAAGCCATTGTGTGTTTATTTTGCACCAAGGCATGAGTCATATGTTCTGCAAATACAACTTTTGTACATAATACAATACTGTGCAAAGGTCTTGAGTCTTAGTCTGTTATCTGTATCTTATATATGTTTATCATGTTGGTATGGCACAAAACCATTCACTATTTTCACACATACCTTAAAAACAATTTAAAAAATAACATACAGAAGAATATTTGCATTGATGTAAAGAAAGCAACATAACAGACCAGTTTTCAGATGGAAACACAACATAATAATAATGTAGGCTCCTGGGTTTTCCATGAAAATAGAAAGGAGCTAGTCTGACAAAACTACCAGAACTTGTATATTCTCCAGCACTCAGTAAAACCTGCTTTACTTATAAAACTGCACAATTCTGTATCTAACACTAATGATTATTATTTCAAGCAAAGAGTTCCCACACAAAATACTGACTGCTTTATCTTATTACCCTTGATAGAAGTTTCTTTTATTCAGATGTTTCTCTTATTTCATTTTTTCGTATGTTCTCCAGATGTTTGCACAGCACTGTTAGTGAACCAGTTGTGAATTTTTACTGAGCGTGCATATGTTGCTTTCTTTACCGCCATGCAAATATTCTTCTGTAATTTATTAATTTATTTATGAACTAATTTGTAAGGTATATTTGGAAAAGGTGAATGATTTTGGCCATAATAATACATACATGATATACATACAGTACCAGACAAAATACAAGGTTGGATTTATTTTCTACTTTCTTTTACCTGGATTTATTTATTTATTTATTTATTTATTTATTTTCAAAATTATGCAATACCACATGTTTCATTAGGTAATTAACTAACAACAACAGTCAGTTGTTATTTAAGACAAAAAGGTCAGCTGCTCTGGAATAGTTCTTACCTCTGCTGCAGAGAGGCTCATTTGGATTTATCAGGCTCAAAAGTCACGAATTAACACACAGCACCTCAGATTAGAGCTGTTATGAAGGCTTTACAGAGCATTCAGCATTGTTTTACAGTGCAGAAAGACATGTAGATTAGGCTAATTCCCAAATTACCCATAGTGTGTGAATCAGTGTGTGAGTAGGTGTATGTGCCTTGTGATGGATGAGCCCCCCCTGCCAGGGTGTACCCCACCTCGTGCCCTAAGTCACCCCCCTGCGACCCTGTATACAGGATAAAGCAGTGTAGATGAGTTGTGAGTGAGTGAGTGAGTGTCTTATATACTAATTTTGTGTTTATAATGCCGGAAGTAAAAAGATGATGATTTTTCAACAGTTAATCCAAATAATTATCGTGGGAGGCCTTTAACTGCTTAATCTCAGCTAGGCTATATGCCATATGTCGTGTTCATTACAGGGGACATAATAACACTTTGCCCTGTGTCTTGTCTTACGTCAATGACCCGCTGTCCCAGAGGCGCAACTGTCCCATAGGCGGCGTGATGTACTAGTTACTTAGTAAAGTATGATCCTATGCGGTTCAGACCTATAGCTGCATGCTCTCGTGTTGTGTGTGTGTGTGCGCGCGCGCGCGCGTGTGTGTGTGTGTGCGGAGCGCGCGCGCCGCGGCAGGCTGCGTTGTAGAGCCGGTCTGCATTGCGTCGAACTCCCTCCCTCCTCCCCTCCCCTCCCCCCCTCCCACCCTCGCGCGCTCCTGCTTCCCCGTGTGCGCCAGCGATACTGTATATACTGCCTGCCTAGTATTAAGGACTTACTCTCTATCCCCTCATTGATCCCTCACCCACGCCCCCCTTTAAGCACTCTTCCTGCCTCCATTCCCATCTTGCTCAGGCGGACTGAAAAAGCAGACCTCTCGTCCTCTTGTCTACGCGGAAGAGGGGGAATTTCTGCTGATTCAGTGATGTCTGGAAATGGCATGAGCTTTGCGTTTGCCCCTCGATCCCTCCTCCCCCCACCTCCCTTCATCCATCCACCCACCCAACTTTAATGCATCCCCCCCTCCTCCCCGCCCCACCACCACCACCACCCCCACACCCTTCCTCCGAGCTGCAGCAGTAGAGTCTCTCCTGCGGTAGTGGAAACCTTATTCACGCGCCGAGGTGCCGCCGCGCGAGCACCGCATCACGAGCAGGGAGGCTGCGGCTCTAATTCACTGCAGCACTTTGTTTTCGTGTGTGTTTATTCAAAGTTTAGCACCTCAGCAGCGGCGATCTAAGATGCCCAGGTGTCAGATGGCCAAGGAGGAAACATCTGCAGCTTCTGAGGAGTGCGAGCACACGAACAAACATGTGAAGTGCTAAAGAATAAACACACCATGCAAGAAGATCTTTACCATTAGATGACAAGAGGCATTCCGTCGAGAGGTAAGTACCATAGCAGTACGTGGTGGATGCGAAGATCTTTTGCTTTACTCTGCATTGCATTTCCTTATTTACTTCCAAAAAGTGCAGTCTCGTGTTTTTTTTTTTTTTTTTTGAGGTAATGTGTTAGTGTTTCAATACTAAGAAGTAGTCTAGCCTGCATGTGAGCTAAGAATAAAAGTGATGTGTTCATATCCGATCACTTGGAGCAGAGCAATTGTTTGGAATATTCACACTTAATCTGAGAAACATGTGATTGATAGAGAGCATATAAGTACATGCATTGATGGACAGACAGATAGAGAGAGAGAGAGAGATAGAATTGCTGAGCTGGCAAATATCTCCACTGTTCGATCCATTTTTTTCTCTGACTGGGTGGCAGAGGCAGCAGTAGCGGATGCAGTGGAAAGGAGCGATGTTGGAGTCAGCGCGAGCTGCAGTGGGTCCACGCTGAAGAAAACTGGTCTAGGTCATAGCTGCACAACCGAGCCAGCTCTGTGGGCACATAATCAAAACAGGACACGGAACAGAGCCGTGGAGGAATTGAGGACGAGAAATACATGTCTGTTCCATTACACTAACCTCAGTACCATATCTCCTGCAGTGCTTCGTCTTGGGCTTGCAGGATGACCGTAGTGGCCGGAGATAACATGGATGAAACATCAGCTGTCCCGGGGCATCCTCAGGACACATATGCCCCTGACCATGATGACCATGAATGCTGTGAAAGGGTGGTCATCAACATTGCTGGGCTGCGCTTTGAAACACAACTCAAAACGCTCTCTCAGTTTCCAGAGACGCTGCTTGGGAACCCAAAGAAGAGAATGCGGTATTTTGATCCTTTGAGAAATGAGTATTTCTTTGACCGGAATCGTCCTAGTTTTGACGCAATCCTCTACTACTATCAGTCTGGGGGGCGGTTAAGGAGGCCAGTAAATGTCCCATTGGATATGTTCTCGGAAGAGATTAAGTTCTATGAACTTGGAGCTGAGGCAATGGAGAAGTTCCGTGAGGACGAGGGATTCATCCGAGAGGAGGAAAGACCCCTGCCCGAATGGGAGTTCCAACGCCAAATCTGGCTTTTGTTTGAGCACCCTGAAAGCTCAGGGCCAGCCAGAGGAATTGCCATAGTGTCCGTCATGGTCATTTTAATTTCCATTGTCATTTTCTGTTTGGAGACTTTGCCAGAACTGAAGGAGGACCCTAGAGGGAGAATAAAGACAATAGGCAACACCACCTATTACTACAAACCAAACATCCTTAAAGACCCCTTCTTCATTGTAGAGACCCTCTGCATAATCTGGTTCTCATTTGAACTTATAGTTCGATTCCTTGCATGTCCCAGCAAGGCAGCCTTCTTTAAGAACATGATGAACACCATCGATGTTGTAGCCATCATCCCCTACTTCATTACACTGGGCACAGAGATGGCAGAAGAGACAGATGGTAAGGAGGGCAAGGGGGAACAGGCAACATCACTGGCCATTCTCAGGGTGATTCGTCTGGTCAGGGTGTTTAGGATCTTCAAGCTGTCCAGACATTCCAAAGGCCTGCAGATTTTAGGGCAGACCCTAAAAGCTAGTATGCGGGAGCTTGGATTGCTTATCTTCTTCCTCTTCATCGGTGTCATCTTGTTTTCGAGTGCCGTGTACTTTGCAGAAGCTGAAGAGACAGAATCATACTTCAACAGTATCCCTGATGCTTTCTGGTGGGCTGTTGTATCAATGACCACAGTTGGCTATGGAGATATGGTCCCTGTCACTATTGGGGGCAAGATTGTAGGCTCTCTGTGTGCAATTGCCGGTGTGCTGACTATTGCCCTACCAGTGCCTGTCATCGTATCCAACTTCAACTACTTCTACCACAGGGAAACTGAGGGTGAGGAGCAAGCCCAACTCCTGAACGTGAGTAACCCCAACATTGCTTCTGACTCAGATTCCAGCCGCCGCAGCTCCTCAGTTGTGAGCAAGTCCGAGTACATGGAGATCGACGGAGACATGAACAACAGCATGGACAATTTCAGAGATGCCAACCTTAGAACTGGCAACTGCACAACAGCTAATCAAAATTGTGTTAACAAAAGTAAGCTGCTAACTGATGTTTAGAGTCCGGAAATGTACTACAGGACTTCACGATTCAGTAGTCAAATACGTTATTTAACTCTCTAGTGCCCTCCTGCATTACTATTATTCTCTGCAGATGAAAAGAGAACAGATGAAAACATCAATATGCTGTTAGAATATGACATATATATATATATATATATATATATATATATATATAGTTAGTTAGTTAGTTAGTTAGTTAGTTAGTTTAACGAATTTATGACAGGGCAATGCACATACGCTACGCATAGGAAAATCATCCCTCCCTAGAATGTATAAGAACATGCATATGTAACCAAAAGGCCATGGAGAGGACTCTCGTTCACTGTTCTGAGTTGACAGTGAAGTGATGTTGAAACATTATGCATGGATTACGGATAACATATCAGCAAGTTGCACAGTGCATCCAAAAGAAAAAGCATTAAAAAAATTACTCAGTTTCACATGGACAAGCCAAGCCATCTGCAGTGTTTGGCCTATATTTGGTCCTTCAGTATTCCAGACCTACTGACCAGCAAAGCACCTTATACAAACAAAACTGATCTCCTGCTGGGATGCTGTGAGGGAAAGTCATCTCCTCATGGACATCCGCAATGCTGCTATTCTCCAGCAGAAGCTGTAATAGATATCACCAAGTGATTTGATGCCATGCCCTTTAGATGCAAGACAGCACAATGATGGGAAAAATAGCTTATTAATAAGCATGTTTCGACTATTCTCATTTTGATATCAGCATGTTTGAGAAGTTACCTCATTCTATATGATATCTTTTTTCTTTGCCATTTATTCCCTATACTTCGTTTCCATGAAAAGTGCACTGGTTTGATATGATTTGAAATGCTTTTCATTTAAGCATATCTTAAGGACTGAATGTTTAAAAAAGAAGGGAAACAGGATCTTGAAGGGATCATAGCATGTTAAAATAACTTGCATTATGGCCTATTCAAACTAAGGTACTGTGTATCCTAGTATATTTAATGCATGACAGCAGTATTATAGAGCTTGTTGCTATTTAGACACTCTTCAGGGGTGTAATTGTTACTATCAGGGAAACTATGGACACGAGTCCTGACATTTTCTGAAATGTGACAAAAAAAGAAAAAGAAAACCCCAAAAAAAAAAAACAACATAGGCAAGCCCCAGCACAGGGACGCAAACTTTCTAATCTAAAAAGTAGTAAAAGAAGCAGAGAAAAACAAAACAAATAATACTACAAAATTGCATATACTCATACTAATTACCTGTTAAGATCAATATAAATGAAATAATGCCGTGCATGGGCCTTTGATCAAAAGAAAACAAAAACAGCGAGCAAAATATAATTCATGCTTCCATTTTTTTTTTTTTTCCGGTTGAAATTTTTAAATGTCATGGATTTCATTTAGTGGGATGCAACAGAGAATATGGCAGAATTATTTTTGATTAGTTTTATTAGTGCCTTTTGACCCTCTGAACAACAGGATAGGTGAAAGTGCCTCGGTAAAAACAGATTTCATGAAATTAGGGCAGCCCCCTGCCACAGCACGTGTGTTATGGTTGAGCACTGGAGTGTGTATGTGTAGTACAAAAAAAAAAAAAAAAAGGGTACAAAAAAAACAACTAATGACACATGGTTGTCAGGCACAACTTAACACCATTTCTGTTGTCATGCACTTAAGGCCCCTGACTGCATTATTAAAACCGGGCCACATCCGAAGGGCAGGGAGGTGCGTGGGATTTCTTAGAGCTTCATATCTGCCTTGCATTGTAGTTTTCACTTGTGATGTGCCATAATGAGTCTACCTCAGTGAGGTGATCACTGTGGGTCCTGCCATTGAGCGAGACAGCTCCTTGGTGTTGAACCTGTTCATGTGGAAAAAGGATGGCCAGTGATGCTCCAATAAAGGCCAGTGATACTCCGGTAAACAAGTTCTGGAGTTCCCCAACAAATAGCCTTCAGAGACGCACTTAAAACAAAATGCAACCACTCCCTGTTCCTTCTAGCTACGCACAATCAAGACTCAGTCATTATTGTTTTACATCTCCATTCAGTTTTTATCCTTATAGTTATGTTGGAGGAAAAAAAAAAAAAAAAAGAATAAAAATCTGCAGCCTGACCTGCAAAGCATAATGTACAGAGCAGTGTCTTAAACTACAGGGTTAAAATTAGAATCAGGTTACATCCTTTTAAACTGGGATTCAGATCTAATATATGTCTTCCATGTGCTATTAATAAAATCAAATGATCCCAGATTGTCCATCACTTCTGTAGGTTATTTCTTTCTAAATGGGAAGGTTACTGTATGTAGAAAAGACTAACTCTAAGTAGCCAAGTTCATTAATTAACACAATACTATAAATGAATAAGCAACAATAACATAAACTATCGATAGAAATGTAATGAGATTTAAATTGACCTAAAACATTGAGGCTTATTAGGGCCCTACTATATCTTATCTTCGTCTGTTGACAATAAAACAAAAAAGGTTTTATGCTAACTGACACAGGGTTTATTAACCAACCAATATTAATACGGTACCCCAGAAAGCATTTTAAGGTTACATTAGGAAATGAATACGACGAACCTACAAACAGTCAGCATGTTGAAATGCACATGTTGGAGCGAATCAGCTAACAGTGGTACATCAACAGCGATTGAGCCATATGGTGCTATGCAGATATTATACACCAACATTACATAACATGATGACAGCAATAGAGATTAGAGATCCATATTACATGTTAATATTTATAACGGATCTCTTAGGAATGCAACATTTAAGGGCTGTGGGTATTTTAGCTGTTAAAGGCTAAACGCTTTCTTTTTTCTTTCTTTCTTTCTTTTTTTTTTTAAGGTTATAACCATGATGCCAGAGAAAAAGTCGCAATACTAGTTTCTGTTCATGTGCAATTTGAAATGTTGAGGAGGGAGTTTTTTTATGGAACCGGAAAGTGAAATGAATAGCTGCTACTCATTATTCTTTTGTTAGAATCCATGCTGTTGTGCTGTTTGTACATTACTTGTAATTATTGACCTAAATTCTGTGGTTAAGTTCAGAGCCCAAAATAATAGGACGTTTTGTGTGGAGTGATTCTGCTCAGTGTGTAATCCAGAGTAAAAGGCACTGTGTTCATTATTATTATTATTATTATTATTATTATTATTATTATTATTATTATTATTATTGTATGGGGAAAAAAGTGATCTAACCTAACTTCTTGAGATTTCTTTACAGAGTGAAAAATGACACACTATCCTGTAAGTGCAGTTTTTATTAACGCTCTAAAAGGATTCCTATACAGCAGGGTGTCAGATTCTTGACTTAAGTCATAGAATTTTCTGTTTTTACTTCCTTTAACACTTTCAGACCATGAGGGCCTTTATAATTTGCGCATGAGTTGAACAGCTGTGTTCAAAAGTGAGAATGCTTAACTCTGGAGTCTGACACTCTTGTTATAAAGCCAAAGTAAATGGCGCAGTCAATAGACAGGAAATGACTGATCAGAGGACGTGTCTTGAGGACGGGATGCAGATATGATTTGTTTCTTCTCCTGTGTGGCCTGATGTTGCTATTAGCCATATAAGCTTTGTGGCACTATGATTTAAATAAAATAAAATAAAATTATATATATATATATTATTATTATTATTTTTTTTTTTTAGTAGATTTGATTGTATTTCCATTTGAAGAGACTGATATATGGGCAGGTTCTAGCCAATATTATGTCTACCACCAAATGGAATTGTAAAATGGCATCAGCATCCAAAATGTACCGTCAGCTCTTTTTGTTTTATTACAACTGTACCAAACTCCAAACCCATTTTGAAAATGTACTGTAAAGATTCATATTCCAAATGCAATGGTTCGCCAAAAAAATGCATGGTTTATGAGTGCATGAGCTTAAGCCTAACAAAAAACGGATCGACTATATTCTAGTTGCACCATATTTAAAGCCCTTGCTCTGGTGTACACTCGAGCCTGTCTCAGTCTTTTACCTTCCATTTTGGGGAATTCTTTTCCGTTCTCACTAAATCCAGTTCAACTCCACACACCATGTGTTTTTTTTTTTCTCAGATAGTACAGATTATCGTGTGAGGATGCTCGATACTAGTTATGCGTTTAATCTGAAATAGTAGGACGTCTGCTTGGAACACCTACAGAGGTCACTGACTTTTGACCTTATCAAGTTCAAAAACTAGGGTTCAGGTTCCATGTTTGTCCCA
This sequence comes from Clarias macrocephalus, assembly GCA_011419295.1. NCBI lineage: Eukaryota > Metazoa > Chordata > Actinopteri > Siluriformes > Clariidae > Clarias > Clarias macrocephalus. The sequence goes on along the minus strand of JAAGKR010001527.1, from coordinate 36,674 downwards.
TTTAAAACAATCTCATGCTTGTTCCTTGAAACACTCATGTAGTTGTTTTTTGGGGGGGGGGATTTTTTGTTGTTGTTGTTGTTGTTTTCAGATCTTCTTATAAAGGATTGCGCTACAATGCTTTTATTTGTCAGATTCTGACAAAGGCATGGTCTGTGATCTATGCAAGGGTATTTTCTGTTTCTTCCTGTCATTTATAATTTAACCATATATTTAAATCAATAAATTTTTAAGGATCAGTTCTCTGGTTTATGTGTACTAATCATTTTTATTCTTATACTGCTTATCACTGCAGGACACATTTTGTGTTTTGGCTGTTATATGTTGAAGGACAGTGGAAAATCTAAAAAAAAATTAATAAATAAAACCTTTTGCCTTGTCATGGGTAATTAGAGTAGCAGAACACAGCAAACTAAAAGGAAATAATGAATGAAATAAGCAGAGGGGAAGGTACCAGATCATGTGTGAATAGTCCAACAGAAAGCATTTACCCTTGAATGTCCTCTTATTGTTTTTGCATCCGAATTTGAATTGCTATTGCTTGCTTTTAACAAAATTACAGAATAAATTCATACTATCACAGACATGAGGATCATTACATCATATATCTCGTGACTCACAGAAGGTGAAATTACAGTAAAGATCTCAGAGAGGTGATATAAATTTTGCTTAATCTTCAAATTTTTTTGGATGCATTTGGATTTAGCGATGAGAGCCTAATGTTTTCTATTTCCCCTCCCGAATACTCTGCCTATTTCTCAGCATGTCTTCAATATTTATACCCCCAGGAAATATATATATATATTAAAAAAAAAACAACAAAAAAGGAATCTTATTAAACATAGACAAGACAAGACATTTTTGTGTTAAAATATTAATAGTGAGAAAGTAAATTGAGTTATGAATTTTGTATCTCCCTCTCTGCATATTATACAGGTAAGATAATACAAATAACAGCCAAGGTGTTGGACTACTGATCAGAAGGGTACAGGTTTAAACCTCAGCACCACCAAGTTGCCCTTAAGCAAGGCCCTAAACCCTCAACTGCTCAGATGTATAATGAGATAAAATGTTAGTCGCTCTGAATAAGGGCTTCTGTCAAATACTGTAAATGTAACAGCCTCCAATATTTTTTATTATATCCCCTCAGTAATATTCAGATTTTTTTATTAGATCTTTTATTAAAAAGAGATTCACTTTCATTTATTTGGAAATTTCTGACTTAAATTAGGCGCCTTGTCGGCATAGCTGTTACGTCGCACCTCCAGGTTTCTCTTCCCGCCTCGGGTCTATTGATGTGGGGTTTCCTCCGGGTACCCCGGTTTCCGCCCACACTCCATGGACATGCACCGTTTCCAAAATTGCCCACGGTGTTAGTGTGTGTCCTTGTCACCTTGCGATGGATTGGCACCCTGTCCAGGGTTCAGCCTGCCTCGTGCCCCAAGTCAGTACAGGAAAAGAGGTGTGAATGACTTCAATTAGGAATCTTAAACATTTAATGCATATTTCACTCATTTGAAAATGATGAAAAGTTCTTTCACCGCAGTCGCATCCATCCATCCATCCATCCATTCATCCATTCATTCATTCATTCATTCGTTCGTTTGTTGTGACAGCTAGTGATTCTGGGCCTGTTGGTGATGGAGAGTATTGCTGGTGCAGCTCTGCTCAACATTTCCTCTCTATAAAGATTCACTCCACTCTTCTTCTCTTTCACAGCTCTGCAGCTTGACTCTTCTCTCCTCTCTGCTGCAGCCTTGGGTGTGGGTTGAGCTGGAATCAGGCCGAGTGCATCTTCCTCAGGAAAAGACATAGTGAGCGAGAGAGAGAGAGAGAGAGAGAGAGAGAGAGAAAGAATTTGACAGTAAACAGACAGAGTAATGTATCTTATCTCACTTCTGTCTTGGGTTGACCTACCCAGAAGTGTGAGCTATTGTGAACTTTCTGCTTGCCTGCTTAGTCTCTGGCAACTTTCGAGTGACATATAGCCCTGGGTTTCTGCCAGACAGGCCGCACAGGCCAGCAACTTTAACTGCACCTTTTTACTGAACTAGATTAAGATTACAGAACCAGTCATACTAAACTGACGAACAGTAAATCCTCTTCAAGGAAGTGTTGGTGCTTCTGAAACAGTTGCATATTTAAATTTCCTTTGCGACAGTTTTTTACTTCTTTTGGACCGAATTTAAAAGTCTAATCAGTGATTTTGGCAGATGTAAGGTGTTCATTGTTCTCACACCCCATTAAAAACACCCTCACAAGCGTTGTCTAAGCTCGCCTGTCTGCACTGTAGTGCATCCTGAAGCAATGCAGCCCAATAGGGGACATTGAAGTAAATGCAAGCAACCATAGAAGTTACTGGCTCTATCACGCCAAACTAAAATGCTCAATAAATAGTTACTTCAACTGGCTGTCCATAACAATCTTTACTGGAGTGATCAGTTGATGGATACTTTACTGCTGAGAATCATTGTGTTGTTGGTCGGATCAGTCAGTAATTTATCTGCTGTTTCTGTAAAGTTGCATGCTGTGAATAAATTGATGGATGGATGGATGGATGGATGGATGGATTCATTCATTCATTCATTTATTCATCCATCCAGTCAGTCAGTCATGTCATGTTATGTCTTTATCCTGGTTAGTTAATCCAGAGCCTATCCAGGGAACACTGGGAATCCAACTAGGATGGGGTGCCAGTTCTTTTGAAGAAAACGTTTAAATACAAATTTTACACACTGAGGTCTGATGGCATTCAAAGATATACTCTATGATTTTGGCAAAGTTAGCTAAAGATAACACAGTGCCTCACTTCAATGTTCATAAGTTGCCTCTACAAGAACACCTGTCATGTGGCCCATTTTCAAGTCCATGTGGGACATTGCACTATATTGTAGCACATCAACCCTATTCTTAAGATTCTGTGAAAGATTATTATTCAGAATGTAATCATTGTAACAGCAACATATAATTTTTGACAAATTATTTTACCTATAATAATTAGCTGTAAACAAGCTGTAATTATCCATGTAACGGCTTCCAGTTTTATAGTGTAATGGTACTGAAGGTCTGGATTAGATACAGCTTGGAGGTACTTTACGAAATCAGACTAAGTGAGCTTTATCTGGTAGTTGTTATAACTTTTGACTGCTACGGTCAACTTCATTGTGAACCTTGAGAAGAATTGGGCATAATTCTGATCACTTTACAGGAACCTCAGTCAGGCACATCAGAAAGGATCTTTTATAATTGCATTATAAAGATAATATCTTAAAAGCTGGTCGTGTGTGCTGCCAATTATATCAAAGTATTCTGACATAAAAAAAAAGGCTTAACCCATTTTAAATGAAAATTCATTCTTATGCATTTTACACATGTTTAGCTCAAATTTAGCTAAATAAATAAATAAATAAATAAATAAATAATCAAAACTTCAGAGCATATAATCACATAAGCTTGCAATAAACGAATAATAATTAGTTGGAATGAAATATCCAGCACCGAATGACCCCATGACACCATGTAAATATATAATAACTTGAATTCTTTATATACGAGTATTGCATTATATTTCTCATAATGCGGGACCACAGAGCAAATTTATATTGCACGTCAAAATCCACATATTAATGCATCCCTCCCATCATCGACATCATCTATTTGTTCTGTATTGTCTTTTGGTCCACTTTATGGCCTTCTTCCTCTTTACATTATCTTCATAATGCTGCTGTCAGCCATGGTTAATAATTAAGACCGTGGCCATCATTTCATCCATCTTGAGTAAATGCACAGGGCTCGTTGTCGGATGAAGACCAGTAAACGTCAGTGTTTGTGTACGGATAGCTAAAGTCTCACCGTGCAAGGCCCATTTGTGAAATGACTTAGACCAGATGAGATTTTATCAGTAAACTGCTTAGTTGTGCACAAAAGGAAAAAAAAATCCAAACAAACTAGGTTTGACGTTGTCATGTGAACATCTACCGAGATTTACATGCAATTAATGTGTTTTAGTGCTGAAACAGGCATCCACTGCAGTAGAATACAACCTTAATATCCTGAGCAAGAAGGAAATACACAACCAGCCAATGTGTCACTGTGTCTATCCATGCATCTGCAGTTTCATTTCATTTCACTTTACCCCGGCTGTTCATCCATCTGTTTGTCCTTTCCCCTGCCTCCCATCCATCCCGGCTGTGTACCTGAGCTGGGCTTGACCTTGCTGATTGCGGGGATATGATCTCACCTTACAGACTCTCTCTCTCTCTCTCTCTCTCCCCCTCTCCGCACTGCTGCATCAGCCTGCGGCACTGAAGAAGAACACACACTTTCACTCATTACACACCACAGCGCCATGCCGTGCAGTTCACACTAAAACGATCGATGTTACTTGGGTTAATATATATACAGTATGGCTCATCAATCATGGATGGACAATCATGCTTGTGAGTTGAGAGACATAGAAATGCTCATAGGTGCACTGGGAAACTTTTCTGTGTACCTGATGAGACTACAAGCTTTCTGTTTGCTCGGTGTTTACAATGATTTCACTAGTCAAAGGAACGAATCCAGGATTTTGTGCTTGCAGCGTGACGTAGCCAGAGTAATAATAATACATGCACCCAAATGATGATAATTAAGATGATTTCGCCACAGTGTCAGAAAAGGTAATATTTTCTACTGCCAATATTTTGGGGATTGGATTGGCACCCTGTCCAAGGTTTGAGTCCCCTGGGATAGGCTCCAGGACAAGCAGTGTAGAGAATGAATAAATAACAGTGATATCAAGATTTTCTAGTCTCTGGTTGTACGTAAACACGTCAAATCTCATTTATTCTAATTAATATCCGGTTTAATTACCCGGAAACATGAGATCTTGCTCACTCTGAGCTGTGTTCACCGTCTTTCATGTAGAATGTGTCGTGTCGCCCTCTGGCCTATCCGCTCCGACTCCTCCCTCTGGATCACATGCTACCCAGGGGCATCAACAGGGGATTGTTGGTGCTGTTGTGAAAGTCACGCTTCTAAGTGCTCTCATCTTATATTGATTGATTGTAAGCTGAGCCGGCAGTGACAAGTAAATGGTAAATGTAATTTAATGCATGCACTGCACCAGCATCAGACTGCAGCAGAGGAATCATTGAAATACTCTCCGGCGTTGGGAAAACGACAAAATTAAACGAGAGGATTCGTGCAGAGATCATTATCTCTCCTGAGTCACAGTGTATTCTATCAATTGATATATCTGCAAACCATCTTTCTCTCTCTCTCTCTCTCTCTGTGTCTCTGCTGAGAGCGGTCAAGGTCAGGAGGCACTGCTTCCCCTCAGGCTCCTGCAGTCTTCCATGAAACACAGAATTCAGCAGTTTAGGGTGCCTGCATGAGTGAGTGTGGGAGGAAAAGATGCCTACAGCAGAGACGAGTGCACTCATTCAGCATGAACTGTAGTGTTACATTGTGCTATCACTGAGATAAGCGCACGAAACAATGCAAACAGCTGAGTATATTGTGTTAGCACCGTCGGATAGAAAAGCCGTTTCAATCACATGCTTAATAAACGGTTTAATAGTCTTGATTGGAAATCGGGAGCACGTTAATAGATATTTCTGCAGCAATGTGTTAGGGGTATTCATTTGTAACACGCAAACTGAAAAACACACATTTGTGGCGCTGGATGTACTGTATATCCTGAACAGCTTGGACAGTGGATGTACTACAGCTACAGCAGTCTACACTAATGTCCTCGGCTTTGCTGCAGAATTTGCTGCAGGATGCACTGGGATGCACAGGTGCGGCATTGATGTGTGTGCGTATATATGCAGAAAATCTGCTGTATACGCCATAATAAAAAATGAAATAATAATAATAAATAAAAAACTTTTAGGGTAACAATATAACCACCTTTTAGCCTAGCTGTAAGCAATGCCTCCTCCTTAGCTCTCTCTCTCTCTCTCTCTCTCTTTCTCACCCCAGCTGCTGACTCACTGCCACTGGCCCGGAATATGCTGCCTTCCTGCATTACACACATGCTCACCTTCCTCCATTAGTGCCAGATCAGCATTCATTTAGAAGTCATTGGACAGGAGCTGTTGAGCAGAGATGGATATATCGTGATCATATCATATCACGCTATATAAAATACCATATCCTAACATATATCGTACAAAAGGAATAATCAAGAGACACGACATGACAATTTATCATGTGAACGTATGGAATTCTACTGCAGATACTGCCACTTTTAGCCGGTGCACTTTATACAAGTGTGTGAAATTTGTGCTTCAAATATCAAAGTCATCAATGTGAATTAATTGCTGATGTGCTGTTTATTCACACAAGCACCTGCTTGGATTTTTTTTTTTTTTTTTTTTTTAAGCCTTCAGCTGTGCAAGTCACAAGCTCATTTATGTCCCCAAAATCTCACACTTTTAATCTGTTCACCTCCTTTTCTGTACAGATTTCTGGAACATATAAAGTTCTACAACCTTCAACTTTCACTACTTAGCCAAGCCTGGTGTCTGCTTTAACACACATCTGGCCCACTGAATTTCTCCTTAATATGATTCTCATTTGCATGAATTCTTTAAAATGGTCTGTTTGAAAACAAGCTCTTGATTGCTGGTTTTTGTTAATAGTGAAACCAGACCTATTTCCCTTATATTTAAAATGGTTGATTTAAAAAAAAGAAGAAGAAGAAGAAATCACATTATGTGGTATATTAACTGCACCAGCAATGTCATGCTTTGACATCAACGTGAAACAGAACCACCAATGTCTTACAGGAATCATGGAAAAACATCAGCCGTCTAAATACCACCAGGAACTCTCACCACAAAATATCATAATACTGTATAAACATATTCAATATGGTTGAATATTAAAATTATCATATTTTTTACTTCACCCTAAGTATAACCTTGATTTTTCAACCGCTTTTTTTTTTTTTTTTTAAAGAATTTATTCGCAGTCACTCTGCAGTGATGTAAGAGCAGATGGACAACATTGCAGGGATGAGCTCACCACATGCCCTATTACACACACTACCAGCAGTGTACATCATCTGCACCACACTGGTGGAGCTACAGAGAACCCACTAGAACAGGTCAGGATAGTTCACGAAGGATATTTAAAACACTTTCTATCACCAGTTTACCATCAGACGTTTCTGAGGCAGTGTATTTTTCCACAATCAGTGTTTTCAATCAGACTTATTTTTTGCGTATAAATCAGAAAGGATACATGGATTTGATCCAAAGTGTTTGTGTAGCTGGTTAAAAATCACTCTCACTCATTCTATGTACCGCTTTCCTGTAGAGTGCATGTCCATCTCAGGGCACAAGCACACACACAAACACAAACACTACGGCCAAATTGAAAATGCCAGTTAGCCTAATCTTCATACCTTTGTCATGTTGGAGGAAACTTGGGTAGCCAGATGAAACTCACCAAGCAGAGGGAGAACTTGCAAACCCCATGCACACAAATGCGATGCAGGAATTGACAATGCAGGCGTGAGTCCACAGTGCTAACCTCTACATCACTGTGCTGCCATGCAAAGATCATTTTATACAAATACAGTATGAATATAAATATGTATATATATTTTTATGCTTTGCTTATTCAGTTCCACTGTTTACTGTATTACTTAAACTTCATCCTGGGTGTACTACTGATGTTGTAGCTATGGGTAAGTGTTTTGCTGCCATCTTGTGGACACAAGTGAAACACCACGTATGTGCAAAAACAAACAAAAAAGTCATATAACAAATTTTTATATATTTCAGTTTTACAGCATAAATTTAGAAGAGTCAAATATTGTTACATTTACTACCAATCTAAAATCTAAAATACTATTTGGATCAATTTCGAGAGTCATTTCCAGTGACATTTGTTTACGTTGACGCCCATATTCATTTACAGAAATGCTTTTAAAACACTCAAGTCAAGGGATTTTTTAATGTAATAATAATAATAATAATAATAATAATAATAATAATAATAAGTGATGGTTGAATAGATATATATGTATTTATGTATGTATGTATGTATGTATGTATGTATGTATGTATATGTAAGCATAGACTGAATGACAAAGGAATTTGATGAAAAGAAATTGACCTGTATGATATTGGTTCACACAATTATTAATTACTGGCACAGTGACTTAGTGGTTTGCACTGTCGCCTTGTACCTCCAGAGTCTGGGTTTGATTCCCGCCACAGGATCTGTGTGCACGGAGCTTGCATGTTCTCCCAGTGCTTTGTGGTTTTCCTCCAACAGTCCAAAGACATGAAGATCAGGACAATTGGTGTTACCAAATTGCCTGTAGTGTGTGAATGTGTGTGTGAATGTTGACCGGAGGTCCTACCACTGTCATAAAATAGGAATAAAAACAATAGTCACTATTGGCCTCCACGTACTACAGAGGTTCCTAGATGCATTAGATTTATTTATTGTCAAAAACTTGGAGTTGACAATGAATCCGGTATGACAGAGTATTAGGGCCAACTTGAGATTTTTTTTTTTTTTTTTTTTTTTAAGTGCTGGAAGGGGAGGAGCAGGGAATTTCCAGATTTAAAACTCAGAAATTTTAAGTTGTAAGTTGAAATTTTCAAGAATAAAACTTGAAAGTTTCAAGAAAAAACTCTAAAGTTTTGTGTTTAAAACTTAAAATTCAGTGGGGTTTTTTCTATCAGGGAAGGAAACAGCTTATACACTTTACAAGTGCTGAAGTGGAAGATCTAATCAAACTTTTCCCTTGGGTTTAGCGACAAGGAAATACTTGTTCTTTTAGGCCAAAATCACCAGATCATCATAAGAATCTGGACAAGAAGAGACATTCCTGTAAGCTGAGCCGAATTGGATAAGGTGATTGCCTTTGTTTATCAGAGACTACAATGCCATGGACAGATGCAAAGTTATCTAGACAGAGTATTAGGGCCAATAGTAATTAGACCATTGTAAACAAAAGCAATCACCTCATCTCAAGTCAGGATGGTGTTTTCTTCTAAACATTTACAAAGTGTATATGTGGTTTCCTTCCTTGATAGAAAAAAACCCACATTAAAAAAAATTTTTTTTTTGGTTTTAAACACAAAAACGTTCGATTTTTTTTTCATGAACATTTCGGCTTTTTCCCCCCTAAACTTTTTTTTTCTTCCAAAATTACTTACAACTTGATAATTCTGAGTTTTAAACTCGGAAATTCCCTACGTCTTTCCTTCCAAATCTTTTTTTTTTTTAATCTCATATTGGCCCTAATACTCCGTCTTAGGAATCGGAAAATGTGGGCCAAAAAACAACAATTACAATTGTTTATTTAATTTTATATATTTTTTATTTATGATGGTTAAATGATAGCGTGACGTCAGTAAATATCCTGAAGTCCTTTGTCACGCTGTCTTCAGGATTAAATATAACGATTTTCCAATGCAGCTAGTTCAAATCATTTTGGCGCGGAAAGTAACCAATCAGAAGCAAGCACGAGTTAGCGGATATGACGTCAACTGATCTATATAAAGGCATGCAGGGGCGGTTTGTGGTCAGAGAGCACACCTCCTAACCCTAGGTAGTTCCTCGCTTTCTGTCTGGTGCGGTTACTGTTTTTGTCTCCAGCTTTCAGTAAGTAACAGGAGGTTTTCTGTGGCGTTTTGGTTTCCGTGACGAAAAAAAAAAGCTCGGAGCGTGCTCTCTGAAGCTCAGTGTCTCCGGTGCGCGCGTGCCGTGTTGTGGACAGCCAGGCTGCCGCTAAGAGATCTCCCTCTCTGCCGCAGTGCGCTCGATCCCGGAGAATCCACCCTCTCACACTGAGCAGATCAAACTGAGCACGGCTCCACTCTGCACATCCTCCCAGTGATCATGCAGAAGCAGCCCTTGCTCAAACACGTGCTTTCATCATAAGCACCTGGATTCCGTTTCAGAGCTCGTTTAATGTTTAGGGATTTGAAGCGTGCTTTAGGTAGACATGCACGGCGATTCACAAACTGAGTGTTCATTTGGATTGACACTGCTTAGTTGGATCCTGTAAGTTATCCGGTGCTCTGGATGACAAAATCGACCCTTTTCTAACTTCCAAACCCTTTGAGAATTTACCATTAAATATAATGGTTCAAGAATGCATATATTCTTTTTTTTTTCTTTCTTTTTTTCTTTACAATGTGAACTTGCCACAAAAAGACTTGGACCAGTTTTTTTTTTAATGTTATTATTTTTTATCGAACCACAAACGCACTTGTATAGCACCTAGTTTAGTTTAATGCGTTTCCTCTCTAGTTAGAAGTTCTAATGAACGTCCTGATGTATTATGATGCACATTCATTCAGCTTATCGGAGAGACAAAACCCTCAAAGTCACAAGGGGTAAACGTAGTTGCAGTAAGATAGTGGGTGAAAATTGATCAGCTCCTCTCCTTGTTGCCTGTTTTAAATGCAATTCTGGAAATAAATAGTGGGTTTTATTATTTTAGCAAATTGTCCTGTTTTACTTTGACGCCTGAACAAAGGGTGAACAAATAGCAGTGCTGTCTGTTACAGAAAATTACTCTGCAATGGTCTGCTATTAATTTATTTTAGGATGTTTTTCCCCTCTCCCCCTAAAGTGCTACATTACTTTGCTTGTTTTCCCCAACACTTTTTGTGGAGGATGCTCAACTAAGGTCACTAACTTAACATTAATTTCCCTTTCTCTGTATTAAAAACAAACAAACTAATAAAAAAAAAGTCTGAGTGTTTTCTTTTGAAAGGATGGACAACTCATTGCGTCTCGAGTCTGGTGTGCAATAATTAATTTTGGTATGCCTGAGAGTATTTGTATACTTGTGTGATTGTTTAGCCAAATGTTTAATCCTCAGGACTGGATACTTAATTTATTACCCAGTCAATCATAGCAAGTAATACAGTAATTAAAAAGTTTTAAGTCTGAAATTGACTGGCTGTATAGCTGGAACAGATCTGTTGGAAATTTGTACAGTCCCACTATGTAGGGTCATATAATTCATTAGCATAAATGTTTGTGTGTATTTAGGGTATAAACAGGGCTAATTTATTAGTATTTAAAATGCATTTAAATATAATGCATCCATAGAGTTATGCAATATGGTTATATATGATTTCCTGCAATAATGAAATGATTCTGTTTTGAAGTCAGTAATTGCTGTCTGAGGAAGAGCGGATGTGATGTCTTGTGCAGCCTCGTACAATCCTGTTGGTAAAGGGGGATAAACCAACTAGCCTTTCTCTGATTACTCGAAAGCAAGTATTTGAGAGGTGAAGTTGGAATTTGGATATTCAACAGAAATTCAGCTTTAAAAAAAAGCTTCAGGTACAAATCTGTGGCAGCAGCATCACCTCACCTACCACGCAGATGATCACACTGACTTGGGGACCATCTCTAAATTACTGTCCAAACCATGAAATAAACCAATAATTCTGAGCAGGTTACAGTCCTTTGCAGATAATCCATAGTGTGGTGCTGTTTCTACAATTTGTTTTAAGAAATGCAAATGTTAAGGATGATCTGAAAATGTTACTGAATTTATTTTTTTAAATTAAATAATCATAAGTATACACAATCATATCCAATATCATCTAATAAAAACAGATGTGCTCTCTCCAGGATATAAATCCACCACATGGATTAGAATAGATTTTGAATCAATAAGTCCCATGATCAGGAATGTATCTATATAAATAAAAGAATGTTTTTGTCACAGCATCTAGCAGTTTTTTTTTTTTTTTACTCATTTTTTAATCATCTTTTGCCTTGAGTTGGACATGGCTATACGTGTCACTCAACAGAGCCAATTAATGCATTAGTTTAACGCATATACACAGTATGTGGAAGATACAGAAACTTCAGTACAAGCAGGCAAAATCCTCAATACACATATGACAGTAAGACTCATCATGGCTTATGCCAAATAAATGATACGTAGACTATGAAAACTAACCTTGTGCCATAAATGTAATCAAAATGTTGAGTAGAGGGGAGGTTTTTAGTTAAATAGTTAAAAGCTTAAACCTTATAATACATTAAATATCCTGACAACAATAACTTGTAAATTCACAGACGACTTCATCCTGTGTACAGGGGTGTGGGAGGGCCTGGAGCCTATGCCAGGAGACACAGGGCACGAGGTGGGGTACATACTGGATGGAGTACAAATCCTTTGTAAGGCACAGACTTACACTCATAGACACTATTCGAGGAATTAGAGAATGCCAAGCTGTGGGAGGAATGTGGAGTACCTATAGGAAACTCACCAAGCACAGGAAGAACGTACAAACTCCACTTACCCTGAAGGTGCAAGGTGACCGTTTGCTAACCGCTACGCCACTGTTCAGCCACTATATTGAGTTTTTATTTATTATTTTTTTTTAATACGAATTCTCATACATCTGAGCATGTCGGTTTTGAATAACAGGCTATACGGCCATTTGAGTTTGACAGTAATTTACAGACGGTCCCTAACTCGGTGTGATGCTCTGCGCGGTAGGTGAGGTGATGCTGCCGGACTGATCGCCGCCTGGAGCTCTCTTTAAGCCGAATGGATGTCTGTTGAATTTCCCACTTCACCGCGGTGCGTATTTATTTGTATTCTAGTACATTGTAGTATTGCCGGAGGATGTTGAGGCCGTTCTGAGCGCATGGAGCTGCTGCTGGTGCAGGGCTGCTGATGCGGCCTGAGCGGATCCGCTGCTGCCATGGCGATGGGGAAATGGCTGCTGTACGCCGGTCTCGCGCTCGCTCTTCTCGCTCTGTGCTTCCTGACGGTCGCCATATCCTCCGATCACTGGTACGAGACGGACGCCCGGAGGTACAAGGAGCGCTGTCGGGCTTTCTCGAGCCGCCGCACCGACCCGGGCTTCATCTACATCCCGAGCCACAGCCTGCCGCTGCGCGAGCCGCGGCCACTGATGCGCGAGCGGCGGGAGCTGTTCGGCGCGAGCGCGGCGGACGAGTGCAAGCGCCGCTACAACTCCACCACCGTGGGGCTGTGGAGCAAATGCTACCGGCTCGGCTTCGACGGCAACATCGAGGAGCTCATTAAGAAAGGTGAGCACCTTCATCAGCTCTCGATACAAAAGCGTTCCGTCCAATTACAGTACACTGATGATCAGTCCCCTTTATTTCTCCAATACAACGCTTAGGCCACATCACTTCACAGATCAGCTATAACATCAAACTGAGATCATTTGCAGTCTGATGCATGATATGTGACACTGTCAGACCTTTCCAGACCCAATAGTTCTACCATTTACTCATCGTCTATACCGCTTTATCCTGTGTACAGGGTCACAGGGGGGCCTGGAACCTATCCCAGGAGACATAGGGCACGAGGCAATTAGTCGTTCACGTACACACACTACAGACAATTCGGGAACGCCGAATAGCCTAAGCTGCATGTCTTTGTACTGAGGGAGGAAACCGGCGTACCTGGAGGAAACCCCACCATGCATTGGGAGAACATGCAAACCCCATGCACAGAGACACGAGGCTGGAATCGCACCCTTGACCATGGAGGTGCGAGGCCAATAGTGCTAACCACTAAGCCACCATGCCTCCTGCAACTATTTATAAAGTGCTTAATAATCTTTACACTTCACAGCTTACAAAATATACCACTTTTGGAAAGTGTTTAAATATAATAGGCCTTTCCTTGAATGTCTCGGTTCCTCCTTGTTAGCTCTAGTCTTTCGCATCTCGAGTAGTAAAATCGAACATGCTCTTCTGTCACCTGATAACACTTGGCCTAAACTCAACCTTTCCTTTAAACTCCACTTAGGGACTATTGAGAGGTGCTCCTACATCAAGTACTACTACACTGCATCGACTCTGGTGCGAAAGGATATGTCTTACAATATCACCAAGACCATTCAGCAGGATGACTGGCATGCCTTGCGTAAGTAAGATCTGTTCTTTATCAAGAGAGTAAACTGGACGTCTACTGAATTGAGCATCCTATACTTTGACATGTAGATCATTGGATTCTCAAAGGTTTTAATGTCAGATCCTTTTAAACGTGAAATGAAGTCAATAGACATCATCTCTTATGTATATAGTCTAAATATTGGGTGCATTAGATTGTAATTGGCATTATTGTTATTATTGCCTACTTGTATTTGAGTAAGTAAAACCAACAGGGACCCAATCTTCTACCCAAGTAAACAAGGCAAGCAGGGTGGTAACTAGAAATGATGGACCACTAAGGCCACATCAGGTACTATAAATACTCTATTTTCAGAAATTGTCCACAACCTTAGAAACGGCCCAGTGAAATGCTACAACACTGTATTAGCTAACCTATGTTGACTACACACTTTATGGCCTACCAGTAAAAAGTAGATGAGTAAGATGATTACATTTGGGGGTATCTTCCAGAAAATGATTAAACACTTGTGAATAAGGAGCAAAACGTCTTAAAGATTATACCCTAAGCGAGTCACACTGACAGTTAACTGGAAATATTGATGGACGTTTGATGCACAACTTGTTTCTCAGATCTGCGTCGGATGACAGCAGCCTTTATGGGCATGGCTCTGTCCATCATCCTGTTTGGCTGGACAATAGGACTGCTGGGCTGCTGCTGGGATCAGGGCCTCATGCACTATGTGGCAGGCCTGCTTTTCCTCATGGGAGGTAAGATGTATATTATTGAAACCATTTCAAATCTGATAATTCGTCCTTAAGCCATTTTCCATTTCAAGCATTTCTTTCATCAGCATTTTTTTTTTTACAGGTACGTTTTGCATCATCGCCCTGTGTACTTGCGTGGCTGGCATCAACTTTGAACTTTCCCGCTACCCACGTTATATGTTCAGCCTCCCAGATGATATAAGCCACGGTTACGGCTGGTCCATGTTCAGCGCCTGGTGTGGTTTGGGTCTGACTCTTATTGCTGGTTTCTTCTGCACTCTGGCACCTTCTATTCAACCTCCACCACCACCTAGTCGTACAACCTACCCCAAATCCCGCATGGAGAATGGCACGGTGTGCTAAACTACTACAGGAGGCATGGAAGAATACATGCCTTAAATACAAGTGACATCTTGAACATGTAAGCGTGGACAGCCTGTGTGTGGACCTCTGCTGTAAAAGCAACTGTACAGATGTATAAAAGTGCTTGTCTTGATGTGGTCAGAAAATCTTCGATGGAGCAGTTTGTGTTCTGTTTCAGTGTGTGTGTGTGTGCGCGTTTTCTTGATTTGGCAAAAGACTAACATTTCACATGATATCTCACATTTCACAACAATGTCAAAGTTAAATATATAAATATCGATACATATATACATGTATATATATTTGATGAAAATAGCGTGTCAGTAACATTACTGTGCTGTTGTGCTGTGCCCATAGGATAATACAAATATCTTATTTTAAAATCACTGTACATAATTTCTTTACTTTATGACTACAGAAATAAATGGGGGAAAATAATTAAAACAGAGGCACTGAGTATTCAATTTTATTTAGGATTCTGTTGTTCCAGATCTGCAGAAAAGTCAATTCTTAAATTTTTTTTTTTTTTTTTTTAGCTCTTCACGTATTAAATGTTATCTCAGCAGCATGTTTAAAAACGAAGAGGTTGAACTATATTGGATTTTTCCTGAAGACATGAAGGAGTGTTTCTGATAAATACTGTTTAGTATGGGCCACACAGTAGAGACAAAAAATAAAAAATAAAAATGAGAAATGATTAGGAGGGCCTGACCTGGCCAGGAGGTGTTACTTAAACATCAGTCATTCCTAAAGCTCACATTATCAGCATTTTACCTGCCGTTTTTGCCAGCCTCCCAGACCTTTATCACAACAATGTGTTTCAGATAGTCATGCTCAGTAACTATGCACTGCGGTCTTAATGCTTCTCACTAAAGTGGAGTGACAAAGTGCCACATGGTGGCATCTTGCACCCACTATAGGTCATGTGATAGTGAGATAAACCCAAACCCCCAGGCATCAGCAGGGCAGCGCTCCATCCTCTGATACAGAGGTACAGCAGTGACTCCCCTCATGCTGTCTGGGGGCATCAGGGGTCTCTACAGATGCTTTGTGGCAGTAAGACTCATATGTGCATACACCATGCTCACACAAGGGTAACAGACTCTTTTCATAACCTCCTCTTTCTGAGAGCCAATATAACTGTAAGACTGTCCAAACCTATTTGACATTGACAAGTATTTCTGCTGAAAAGACTGTCCAATTGACCTCACTGATAAACTAGTCATTAAGATCCCTGTCATTAAGTAACACATTCACAGTATTAGATCAAAATCTGAGCGTAGAATAGATGAGTACTGTATGAGTTTTTTAAACCATTATTAATAGTGTGCGTATCAACTGTTTCTCAAAATCTCCTTGATTGTTTACATATCAACGATCCCCCCCACACACCAAAATGTTAACGTGTGCCTCAAAATACATGAGAGAGAAGGGGGGAGGAGGGGGGGATGGCGAGGGACGATCGGGGGGAGGGGGGTTGTCAGACAAATAAGAGCTTACGTTATTAATGATCAGGATATTCATGTGTCATTACAGTTAAGTTAACAGGGATGGAGAAAGAAACGAGGTTTAGTCCCTAGTGGCGCTCCATTGCGGCGCTCTGTAGAAGGTCTGTTGTCTGCGCGGGAGGTCTGAAGGCTGTCTGGAAGCCTGGGGGAGGAGAGTGGAAGTGGCTGGGAGTGAGCGACGGGGGAGGGAGGTACGGCGCCCAGCCGCCTCTGTGCAGTGGAAGCCGAACCGTGGAGTCCAGTAGGCCTGCGTGACGAGGCTGAGACACCACTGAACCGCTTGGGCCGTCCATCTCAGTCAGAGTTTGTAGAGACTTGAGCCAGTGAGGAGGGTTCTCGTCCTGCACACAGTCCAAACTATTGCCGGTGGATGATGGCATACCTAGAGCAGCAAAGGAAAAAAAAAGAAAACTTGGTTGGTATTTCAGGAAAAAAAAATCTGGCATTCGGGTAATTTTTACAACCTCACCAAAAAACAGCAAATATTTTCAAAGGCGTGAAGCATTTTGCTTCTAATGACCTGATATAAGTCAGCCAAAACTTCATATCATTTTGTCCATGACAGTCAAATACCAGATATTTGGAAGCATTTTGGTAGAAGATGATTTAAAAAAATACGTATTCAGTATTGTACTCATACCAATAGATTGTGCACAATATAACCAGACATGGTCTCACAACATAAAGGTAAATTGAAATCAGCTCCATACATTTTGACAGAAATATAAATTTTCTTGGGATTTGGCCTCCGTATACCACCACACAATATTCATGATCATACTGAGACTTGATTAAAATGGTGATTCTTTAAGTATTGCAAATTTATAAATATCCCGAATCAATATAAAAATTTCACCTAATTCTATTAGAATTTTAATCCTTTAAAAAGTTAAATTATTAATTTATAATGAACAGGCTACATTTAATTAGTTTTCTCACTTAAAAGCCAAGCAGAGCGTTTAAACAATACACACTTATTTCAAATACAAGATTTTAATATTTCAGAGCAACATGCATCTCTGTCACCTGCCATAATTATTATTTCTAATAATTGGCAAATAATTCACTCCTACCACACAGGATGAAAATGTCTAAATAGTTTACATGTAGCATTATAAAGAAACGATCAATGTTTTACCTCTTCAAAAGCCTCCAAAGGCTCAAAACTCAAAGCGTGCAAGTGTGTGTGTCTGCCTTCTAACGCGGGGCTTCTAATGCGCATGATTTTCAACAAATTTGTGCTCACAGTGTTTTGAGAGTGGTTGAAGTGTGTGTAATGAATCCGTTCGAGACCAATTCATTCACAGAGTTTGGAGGAAAAGGTAGAGGCTTTTCATGCACACAGTTTTTGTTAATGTAACGCCATAAAATGTGTTTCTGTTGAGTTTCCTTCCACTCTGAAGCTTCTGCGCTTGTTACAGAATCGTTTATCTGAGGCTGATCACCGTTCACCGCCAATCAAACTGAAAACCAGCCAATTCTGATCACTGGCCGATCAACCTCTTCATCTCTTTTATAAATGTAATAAGTTTTTAAAAAATAATTCTTGTTATATGTCCCTGAATATATTACTCATTCACACTGCTTATCTTTTGAAGGGTCACAGGGGAACTAGAAACTTGGAGCACTAGGCAGAGTTCACCCTGGATGTGGTGCCAACCCATTGCAAAGCACAGGCACAAACACTCCAAGCTACCAAGCTATTTGGAAATGCCAATCAACCTACACAGCATGTATTTGGACTATGGGAGGACACTGGAGTACCCAGAGAAAACCCACCAAGCATCCTGAGAACATGCAAACGCCATACACAAAGGAAATAGTTCAAAAATTATAACCCCCAACCCTGAAGGTGTGATGTGATTGTGCTAATCACTAAGCCACCGTGAGGACTAATAATGCATCATGTACATATGTAATAATATGTAATATAAAGTACCAGTGATGATGGCTGGGTCCATCCAACTTGTTGTGCCGTCCCAGCTCAGGCTGTGCGAGAGTCCCACCGAACCTGTCGGGACACCCATGTGGTTCATACTGGAGGAGGATGAAGAGGAGGAAGAGGAAGATGATGATGTTGAATTTGGGATGCCTCCGAAGTTGATGTTGATATTTGGAAGGAGTGCTCTCAGGCCGTCCTGCCATTCTTTCACATTTATGTTTTCCACGGAACCGCTATTTTCTGTTGGAGATGGGAAAACATTAACCTTGATGTGAAGTAAGAGACAACCATAATGCATCTGAAGAGAACATCCTAAGCACATCGTGAATTGGGAACGAGTTCAAAAACATGTTATGTGGGTTACAACAGCTGTGATTAGCCCAGGTGCAACGATTTATCATCTGAAGACACAGTTATATGTTTAGGACTTAAAAAGTGTTAAATCTCTTGTGTGTTTGTGTGTGTGTGTGTGTGCACCTGATATAGTTATTCCCCCAAGGCCTGTGCTGTGATGTTGTGGTGGGCAGTTTGGGTCTAGGAAGTGGCTGTGTGTGATATGGTTTAAGTGTGCAAGGTTGTTGCGGGTGGGCAGGCCCATCCATGGCTGGCGCCCAGGGGCGGCGTGGCCGTGTGTAGGCAGGCTGAAGGAGTTGTAGAGACCACGGTGCTGTAGTGGCGGAAGGCGTGGCTGGCCGTTAGGGAGAAGTGATGGGGAACGTGGCGAGGCTTCCTGCACAGACAGCTCCTTCTCGATAAGGTCAGCTAGTGCTTTCCTCGTCACATCGAACGGGTCAAAGCCTAGATCATCCTCCTGCTGCTGCTGCTTGGCCGAAGAGCCGAAACCGAAAGCTGCTTGCCAGTCAGTGGATGAAGACACAGGGATGGTGTCTGGTAGAGACAGGCATGGTATTAACTTTTTTGCTGAAGCACACAATCGCTTTGTTTCTCTAGTATGTCTTACAGTGCATGCTGCCATCTGGACAATTATTACAATTTTATGTTGGCAAAAGAAAAAGTCAATCTCAGTTTTTATCAGCTAGAGTCGAAAAGAGGCGAAAGAGAAAGTTCTTTCAAAGAGAATTCTGAATATGATCTAATTTTAGTCCTAATCTTGCATACAAGTAAAGGCTAATTATTAAGTCTCCTATTACATAATATTATTAAGTTGTACAAGTCGAAAGTCACCTTGGGAACAGAGAACTGTTCTGCACTGATTAAATAAGGAGACAAAATAAAATAGATAATAATATTTGGACTATTTACTGTAATATTTATTCTTAAAAATTGCACTTATAGAACATACCTAAATTAAAATGTATATGTTTTGGATTAAATCCAGTCAATAACTTATGATTTGATTTCCAGTTATCCTTTATTAAATCACAGACCCCCTGCTATAAGTAACACTGTCCTAAATAATAATAATAATAATAATAATAATAATAATAATAATAATAATAATAATAATGAGCAGGCTTTGCATTTCTCCCCAAACAGTCCATATTTGGGACACAACTTCTCCATCTACAACACAATATAATGTGCTGTTGATTATATTTCCCTAATGTGGCACAGTGGGTAAGAGATTGAATTTTTCCATCATTAACGAAGAAAATAATAAATATGCTGGATTCGGGATTCAGGCAGGGTAACAGCTTGTCAGGGTTTATCAGGCAGAACCTAATATTAAATGTATAGGGGCAGACGTTGGAAAAGACTGTTAGCTAATCAGGGTACAGGTATAGCTGGTAGTTAAGGTTCTTTTCTCCTGAATAGTTCTTTTCTCTCCTCAATCTCAGATGCATTTTAAATAAACACTGAGTTGAATAAATATACCTGAGGTAAAGAGGCTTTGGGGCTCAGGGGTCATGGGCCAGTCAGAGCCACCCTGTGGGGAGCTGGGGAAAGAGGGCAGGCTGCTGGGGATGGGGTTTGGATGTCTGAAGTTACTGTTGTCTGAGAAGAGTGACTGAGACTCAGCGGGCGCTCCCTCAAATGGCGAGCGAGCTGTGAGTTCTGCCACGCTGATGGGTACTGCCAGGCTTGGCTTAGAAAACCCAGGGGGAGGGGAGGGTGAGTCACTGCTCGGGACCTGAGAAAGCATACAAATGTACAACATAAGAAACGTTTCCATAACATAATGTTCTTCAAGCATATATACAATGAAGTTTAGAATAGTTCTTACCTGTGCTATATTCTCTCCGTTCCCTATAATTACGGGTTCTGTTGGTTTATCAACAGGACTGAAAGAAATTGAAAATGTTTATCAGACCAATTCTTCGTATTAACATATCTATTGATATGCAATAGTGCATTTTAATTGCAGCAACTAATTTTGATGAAAAATTGGTTTATCAACAAAGAACAGATTTTCAAATAAATGGCACAATATCATGTATGCATTTCTCTTTTACTACATCCAAAAGTGAAGATTAAACCAGGTCCACAAAAAAGCCCCAGAGGCAAATGTGGCCTCATGGCTTCTGGTGTTAAAATGGGCTGTATAATGAGTGGCATGCAAGCTTTTCTTTCACATGACAGTGCCAGTAGACTGTCACTACAATTAGCTATAAAACAAGAGCCTATTTTCTCTAACGTCATGTACAAAATAATTTACAGAATGGTTTATGCTCATGGCTCCTCTCAAATTAAACTACTCTGAGCTCATATTCATGATTTATTTTCAACAACAATATACTGTATGTATTTATATATACAGATCAGCCATAATGTTAAAACCACTGACAGGTGATATGAATACCATTGATTATCTTGTTACAACAGCACCTGTCAATGGTGGGATATATCAGGCAGCAAGTGAACAGTCCATTCTCGAAGTTGACATGTTGGAAGCAGGAAAATTGGCCATGCATAAGAATCTGAGCAACTTTAACAAGTGTGAAATTGAGATGGCTAGACAACTGGCTCAGAGGACCTCCAATAGAGCAGGTCTGGCAGGGTCTTCCAGGCAAGCAGCAGTTAATACCTACCAAAAGTGGCCTGGGAAAGGACAACCAGTGAACCGGAGACAATGTAATGGGTACCCAAGACTCATTACTGCACTCTGAGAATGAAGGCTAGCCTGTCTGGTCTGATTCCACAGAAGAGCTCATGTAGCACAAATCTCTGAAAAAGGTATTGCTGGCTAATATAGAAAGGTGTCAGAACACATGGTGCAGCACATCTATCTGCGTGTGTTGCTTCGAAGCCGGAGACCGGTCAGTATGCCTATGATGAGCCGTGTACACTGCTGAAAGCACCTACAATAGACTCGCGAGCATCAAAAACTAGACCACAGTGCATTCGAAGGTGGACTGGTCTGATAATCATGTTTTCTTTTAGATCATGTGGATGGCTATGTGTGTGTGCCGGTCGCATACCCTGGGGGGAGATTGTACCAAGATGCACTATGGGACAATGGCAAGAGGCAGTATGCTGCTCCGGGCAATGTCCTGCAGGGAAACCTTGGCTCCTGGCATTTATATGGATTTTACTTTGATTTGTACTACCTACCTAAGCATTGTTGCAGACCCCTTAATGGCAATGTATTGACTAGAGGCAGTGGCTTCTTTCGGCAGGATAATGTGCCCTGACATACGGCAAAAATGGTCAGGAGTGGTTTGAAGAACACAAAAAAGTTAACAACTGACATCGTCTCCAAAATCCCTGTAATCATTTATTAAAAAATGTGTGGGATGTGCTGGAGAAACAATTTTGATCCATGGGGGTCCCACCTTTTACCTTACGGACTTAAGGGATCTGTTGCTAACATCTTGGTGCCAGATATTACAAAAATAAAAATAAGTTTTTTTTTACGGCTGATTAGTGTATATAAAACACATAAGTACATGACTCGACTTAAATATATATTATAAAAATATATTCTCTGGTCATGCCTGTAATCAAACAGTAGTATTTTGACCAGAATAGGTATGATATGGATTTGAAACCGTATTGAGATGATCTATGTAATTCTGTGACATTCCTTTCACAGTGTTTGCATTAGAGCTGGTTAAAAGGTAACAAATGTAAATAAAAAACATACATGTATGCATAAGGGTGGGAGCTGCTAAATACCTGCTAGGTTCTAAAACTGAGGCGAAGTGCGAGAGTCCTGTGTTTTGATCTGTCCCTAACTCAGTGTCTGGCTCTTCTGGGGTCATGTGATCGGAGTCTGTCAAACAATCTAAAAGGGGCGGGGACTTCCGATGTTCTGTAGGCAAACCATTCACTAGTTTACCGTAACCCTGTAATAAAGGCCAACCCTCTTTGCCGCCGCTGTTTTGTCTGTGGAGGAAAAAATACAGTTTGAAACATTCTTTAAAACGTAAGTTTTGCTACAGTATGAAAAACGGACTAGGAAAAAAAAAACACCTTTGTGTAGCATTTGCTTTGTTTTTAGACTTTTCTCCTCCACATGTAGAAGTTTGTAGAAAGTTGGGATTTGCTTTGTAAAGATCTTGAAGTAGTTTTTGTTCATATTCCTGATGTTTCCCAGCCTACATAGACAAAATGCCACATTAACAATACTGTTAAACAAAAATTGCAACATAATCATCTGCTTTTCTTGTGACCACAAACAATTTGCTTCAATCTTATGTATATCGGTATATGTAGATTTTGATAAAAGCTTTTACGGGTGATGATAAAAAAATAAAAAAATAACTAAAAAGTTCTGAGTTCTGCTCTCACCTGCATCTCCTCTTTTGTAAAACTAGCCGCTTCATCTCCCAGTTCATGCAGATACATGCAGTCCGGCTTAGGGCACTGCATGCTTTTGAGAAAATAGCTGCAGTACTTTGTTGTGCCTAAAGAAGCCTACAAGACAAACAACTAGCTCAATAAAAACACCTACCACTAATTAATAAATTCATTTCCGATTTTGCCCTCATTAGGTCACAAAATCCTTCCATTCAGCATATTCAACATGAGATATCATTATTGCATTATTAAGTAATGTAGTAAAAACACAACTTTAAATTGCTAGCATTTATTCATAAAGTTGTGTATGGTCCAATGTAATGATAAAACAAATGTGCAAATACCACCATCATCTTCCTCATTTATTAACTGCATGTTCAGACACAAGTGCATAATCAAACTGGATGGAACAGTAGATTCCAAGTCACTTAAACACCATTGCAGATTTCTATAAATGTGATTAACTCACATCAGTACTAAAATATCTTATACCCGACTGAAGGAAAATAAGCAATTGATGATATTTAAGAACATCATAACATGGCTCACCTTCAGCGTTCTACCATCAACTACCACATTATTAACACACTGTATTGCTCTTAGGGCATCTTCTGAGCGGATGTATGTAACATAGGCACTGGCACTAGGACCCTGTGGAGTAAATGAGCATACAGGTTATCTATAGCCAGACATTTCGGCTTCAGCGCCAATTCAAACCTGCGGTTCTGTCGCTGCTCTCACCTGTGAGCCTGCGTACGACGTACTGTTATTGATGACCACTTTATGTATTTTGCCAAACTTTCCAAAATACTCTGGCCTCTTGAGGACCTGAAAAATAGACAAACAAGTATTCGATCTAAGGCATATATAATCAAATGGTGCTATACTTTTAGCTCCAGTTCGTCTACATAAAAACGGGAAACTACACTGAATCATTTCTGCGTGGACTAGGTTCCCTTTTAGTCAAGTTCCACTCACTCTGTTATTAAACACGGGGTTAAGAGATTCACACTGACATGAAAAAAAGCAAAACAAGGTACTCACTGCACCTGTTGCTTTTATGAAAAATATCTCGTAATCTCCTGACAATGCAACAGTGGAACCGATATATTTAATACCCATCTGATTTGAACAAACTAATTTTCAGGTTCTACTTGCATACAACAAAACACAATCGTTTAACATAAATATAGTCGAATTGTAGGGCAGACATGGCATGTTTTTTTTTTTTTGGTTAGTTCCACAATCTCTAGGGAAACCAAGCATCCAGCTATTTTGACTCAAAATTAGTAATAAACGCTCCTTTTTAATCACACTACCAGTCCATGAACGCCTGGAAAATCAAGGTACTGTACAGTGCATTTAACAAAAAAAAAAAAAAAAAAAAAAAGGCAGGATGACTCAGCCAATCTGTTACTGATGGTATAATGCAACATGGCACATACAGTATCACATCCACACACTAGATTTTGGTCACCAAGATTCATGAGTACAGTATAACAGACATTACTTTCTAACCTTAATTCTTACATACATTAAATGCTGTCAATGTGCAACAATGATCTACTGATAATTGTCAAAATAGAATGTTACTATGTTCATTATATTACATTAATATTAATTTTAAATGATAATCTAATCAGTATGAAGGATATAATGAAATATTTAATCTGCAGTACGACAGACTACCAGTCAAAAGTTTGGACACATCTTCTAATTGCCTGGTCTCTCCTGATGTTTATTTCTTTCTACATTGATGCATTTAATAATCTCTTTTGAACAGTTGATATTGAGATGTGTCTGCTACTTATTCTCTGTAAAGTCTTCATAATGGCTCTAATCTGAGGTACTGTTTGTTAATTGGTGATTTCTGAGGCTGGTAACTCTAAATGAACTTCATGAGGATAGTTTTGTATCAAAACATTAAACAAGACACAACACACCTGCCGTGATGTGTACACCTGCCTACCCCTACCCCAGTTAATGTGTACAATGTACTTCAGAAATGTCTACAGCAATGTGTGTATTAACAACTGTCCAAAACTAGACATCAATATCTAGATGAGCATCAGCCCATGGATTATACAGTACATTAATACGCTTGCTATAAATGGGAATCTGTGTTTTTTCTGAATAAACAAACTATAAAAGTTATATTTCTAAAATGATTTCAATAAAGCATTTTTAAATTCAAGGGTTTTGATCGACACGTTACAAAGAGGTTTTGTCTAGATTTACTTACGAACTTGATAGTTAGGCTATAATCACTGCTGTATGCTCACAACTGTAAGTGTGCATCAGCGTTAGGTAGGGCTGCACGATTTTATGATTTTGAACTCAACATCAGGACAAAAGTTAAAGATTCATGTTCATTTTTCATGTTCATGAAAGGGATGCAAACATGCGGCAGCACGATTAATGGCAAATGGTCAGTAACAGCAGTTTCTCTTGAACACACGTCATTAAAACCACTTCTGGTTTACTTGTTACAAACCTGAAAACAAGCATTGAGTGTCGTTAGAAAATTTCTGAGACACAGTACATTACTAACAAGAGCTGCTGTTTCATCAAAACCCTTTAGGTGTTGTAAAGCTCCTCTTACCTCAGGGTCCGCAAGCCTCTGTGAGAGACCCACGACAAACACGAGGTTCCTCTGTACCACGCGCACACTGGCCAGGTGCTTCCGGTTCTCCGTTACTTTCTGCTTCTTCTCATTCTGCTTCTGCTTCTTCTCATTCTTTATCCTCTGGATCTCCTCTTGTGAGAGGGGCTTGTATACAGCCGGGTCCTCCGGGTATGGCTGAAGCGCACACACACACATATGAGACGATGAGTTAGACACTGTGGCGCACTTTCATTCTATGAAATCCCGCATAAAGGCTTGGACAAACAGAATAACGGCATCATCATCTAATCAGCAGTGTACAAATATACAAATCATAACTACTGGAATTAACTACTACATTAACCACTGGTCAAGGGAAATATTGTATCCTCCATTTGCACACTCTAGCACTAAGTGAATGACAATATTACTACCGGAGACAAGGTCAGATAAAGAGATTGTTCAATGTGCCTTGCGCTTTCGCTTAAACATTACTAAGACAGTTTTCACTTCAGCTTAAACCCTGACTGTGATGACTATTTGTAAATTGAAATGTAAATAAACTGTATAAACAGGATCAAATCCTCAATAACTTTCTACCACACTACATATCTACATTAGAAGTAATTATACTGCTTATAAATATAATTGTATAATAAAGTACATGTATGTAGGGAGCAGGAAGCCATTTGAGATTTGACCCACTCACTCAGGGTTGAAGAAAACCGTTACCATAGAAACAGGCATAAATATGGTTGCCGTTGTCATATTTGTTATGGGAAAAAATTGCATGCGCAGTATGTAATATGTTCTATATACGTTTTCGATGATACATTTTACATTGCAGTGTCATGGAAAAAGTATTTGCTCCTTCCTGGTGGTTTTATTTTTCACACTTATGCTTTGGTTCATCAAATATATTTTAATATTACATATAAATAGCCAGAGTAAATGCAAAGCATTTGTAGTTTTTAAATGATGATTTCATTTATTCATGGAAAAAAGCTGTGCAAACCTGCCTGGCCCTGCCTGGATCTTGTGTGAAAAAGTAATTGCCCTCCACCCCGCTAAATCTCGAATGAACTATGATTAACCCTTAAAACTTAAGCGGCACGGATCCGTGCACTGGTCAATGACCGATCTACAAAAACAATGGCTTATACATGAAACTGTGCAGGTAAATAATACTGCTAACATAAAAATAAAAAAAACTCACAAAATAGGTGTATTATTATTTTTAGTACTAGTAGTATTACCATTATTATTATTGGTTACAGAAACACCCTAAAACTACCACAAAAACACATGATCTTATCATGATCTTACCACAAAAACACATGATCTTTGTTTTGTTTATTTTATTATCTATTTTTGTGCTCTTTGCATATGTGTCACTTTTTTTTTTTTTTTTGCTCAGTCATGTTTGCATAATTGGTTAAAATGAACTAAAATTAAGTTCATCATATTGCCTAGGTTGTGCTGGAAAAAAATTATGTCACTCCATATTACACAATCCTGAACACATATATGTGTTAAAACACTTAATTTGCAGCAACACGGTAATGCAAAAAAGAAAAAGAAAAAATTGCTCTGGTTTTTAAGGGCTATCTACATTTTTTTTGGAAAGCTAAGTTACAAAAGGGACAAGAGAGGGGCAAAAAAAATTATTGCATCACTGCACATTATATTAACCCCTTAACTGACAATGATGTACCCTTACAGAAAGAGTTAAGTTTGGAAAATTCATATATCTGACCTGCTGAAGGGTTGTGACCCTTTAGCCCTGTAAGTAAAAAGAAGCTTGGGCATGACTGGAAATAACTGCCAGGGAGTGCTGCCAAAATGGACGCCTTTATGGTGGTCAGACTTTACCACAAGGCTTCGCATGTTGCTATGGTTACCACATGAGCGTTTTTCTCTAACTCATACAGGAAGTAGAGAAGGATGGAGAGAGAGTCTCTAAACTCTCTGCTGTCTCTAAATCTGTAGGTTTGCTAGTATTTACATTGTCCAACTTGCTGAATATCGCTAGGGATAGAATCTATCATTAATTCCTGATGCCAGTAATCGGCTCTGTGTGAGTCTGGATAAGCGGCACTTGTTCATTTATCTCTAAACTATGAAATGAGAGCATTTAAACACACTATTCTATTGGTGAGGAAGCAAGTCCCTAAACATCAGCACCACCAGCAGTAGCCCTGTACCTTTCTGCAGGCTGGGCAGAGACCGTTCTCGTCTGTGCGGATGCGATGCCAGCAGAAACGGCAGATCTGGTAGCCGCAGGTACATGGGAAGAAGTTGACATCATCGATTTCCAAAGGCTCCATACACAGAGGGCACTCCATGGGGTCTTCCTTCAGTTCAGGGCTACGGGACATCTTATTGCACTGGTACCGAAGTGATCAAGGCAACTCACCAGAACGAGACACAGCAAAGCTGTAAGAAGACAAGAGACGCAGAGAGAAAAGATTTTAGACATGACACCAGAAAGATGATGAGATTTGTGAGGAGCACTGAAGCAGGAACACACAGACTGTTTTTAATTGGAACTTCTTTAAATCATTACTGGTGGTCACCAGCTGTGATGCACACCGAAAACTAATAGTAACATGATCACAGCGGAAGTTACACAAAACTTATTGTACTTTCCAAACAGGAATGAAGTCGTTTAGTCACTAAATCAGATTTCCCATATCATCATGATTAATGTTACATCTAATCATCACTAATACAACCATTTTGATGTGAATACAAATCAAGGATGAGGTTATAGTGAATTTTATACAGTACAGATAGCAAAGCTCTGAATATTAACTGATACTTAAACCTAATCTAATATGAAATTATTTTAGGAACTGCATTTTTCACCTATGAGAAATACATAGGTGAATGTATTGAGAATTATATAAGGAGCAACAATAATGACAATGAGAACACAGAAACCAGGCGATGTTGATTAAAACTTTAAGTTTGTATCAGAAACCTTTAAAACTTTAAAGGTTTCTGATACAGGAAATTCTTCAAGAGAGAGGTCACTCCGCTTCAATGATTCTTTGTAACATGACAAGCTGGATTTTTTACACAACAAGCACAAAACTACACTGCCCGGCCAAAAAGAACAACAACAACAAAAAACTCTTTAGATTTGATTACAGCACACAATGTGGTAGCCAGTTCATGTGTGAAAATGATTCCTCATGCTTGCAGGGCCACTCTTTCACAATTTGAGTCCTGGAATATGCCCATGTCATTAGAGGGGAAAAAATCTCTACAGACATAATAACCTCTCATTCAGTACATTCAGCTGACTTCATTTTATTGCCGAATGTCGTTGCTGAGTCTAGACCTGACCAACTGAAGCAATCCCAGATTATAACACTAAAGTGGGTACTGTGCGTGATGGGTGCATCGCTTCATGCGGTTCCCTTCTTACCCTGAAACGCCCCTCACTCGATTTGAACTTATCAGACCACGTGACCTTTTCCCACTGATTCAAAGTCCAATCTTTATGCTCCCTAGCAAAGTGAAGCATTTCCCTGATTAGTCTCACTAACACATGGGTTTCTTATGGCGACACAGCGGTTTAGTCCCAATCCTGTGAGCTCACACTGTGTGCTCATACTTTCACTAGTAAACATAGTAAACCATTTATTATTTATTTTACAACCACATTTCTTAAACAAAGTTGATGGTCCAGCTCTATCATTCCAGGTATTGATAACGTGGTAAAAGGTTCTTAACCCAGTTCTAGTCATTTAAATTACAATAGTTGTTTTCTTTGTTTACTGCAGAGCAATAATCTGACCCATCTGATATGGTAACTTTTTTGGCCAGGCAGTGTATAAAAAGATAAATAGGGGAGTTCGAAACAATCCAATGAGACAACAGCCAAGCTAGAAAAAAAAAATCACAGGCATTAAACTGATGTGTATCCAGCTTCAAGCCCTGGAAACGATTCGGAGTGGAGGTGACACATTTTCTGGTTTTCTGACGCTGACTTGCTGAGACAATACAGATCTTGCACTGAACACATAACATTATTTGTCCAGCTCTAAGAAATTTGTGATAAGCTCACTGACACTAGCTCAGGTATAATGTAGACCTATGTATCAGATCAGTTGAAATTTGAAAAAGCTGTCAAAGAATAACGTCAGCAGGATTTTATGTGTTTGTCAAAAATTATAGATTAATTTCTGATAGGAGCAGCATTTCTGTTACGATGCGTTTGTTTAACAATCATGGAAGAAGATTTGGGGGTCAGGTCGTCATAACGGTCAGGTTCCAGGACTCTAGAACTGGGGAGTTTGCATTTAGAGATTTCCCGGTATCACGGCAAGCTGCAAATTGTCTTGCAAAAACTCTTACTAACTTCAAAAGAAATGAAAAAGAAAAACACTGTTTGTAAGTGAGAACACAAACCCGTCCAGTACAATATTAGACCATATTAAACAATATTCTCTCAAGTATTAAAAAAACTAAAACTGGATAGTTGGCAAACTGCTCCGGTGGAAAAAAAAATATTCAAAAACTGCTGTTTCTATGTGGAAAATAAACCACTATGGTGGCGTAATGGTTAGCACTGTCGTCTTGCCTCTCCAGGGTTCAGGACTGATTCCTGTCTATGCGCGTGGAGTTTGAATATTCTCCCTGTGCTTGGTGGGTTTCCTCCGGGTACTCTGGTTTCCTCCCACATTCCATTCTACAGACATGCAGATTAGGCTAACTGAAGCTGCTAAATTGCCCATAGTGTGTAGATAAGCATGTAAGTGTGTGCATGTGTGTGCCCAGTGATCGATTGGTACCCCATTCAGGGTGTCCCCCGCGTCGTGCCCCAAGTCTCCTGGGATAGGCTTCATCACCCCCGCGACCCTGTATACAGGATATAGCGGTATAGACGAGTGTGTGAACGAATGAGTAATCCGCTCAGGGGTGAGGAAAAAGTGTCCATGCTTTTGGTCAGTGCCACATCACACCATGCTGTTGTTGATTACTTTCCTGTAAAGGTAAGCACTCAGATGCTTATCCCTTACACACGAACCAGTTATTTTTAAGGATAACTCAGCATTGTATTATGTTTTATGTGATTGAAAACTATAAGAAGAACCCTTTAAAAGCCAGTGTTATACACAAGTCTGTCACGTCTGTGAGTGTAACTCGTGTCTCAGGGTGATAGGATTCGGCGGTAACAGATTTCAGAGTGACACCGGTCAGGTGCTTCCACAGCTGGGACACAGCTCCAAGTGACGAGGGGTAAAATCCAAAACACACCATATAAACCTCCTCTGTACATTCAGGCACAAACATAATGGAATATGCATCTTTACGGGTAATTTAAGATAAATGACAATATGATAGTCACAGTTTCCCCGAGATATTCGTGTGTTTTTGAGCAGCTGAGTGTGTTAGAGTCTGCGGCCTACACCGGCCCGAAGCCTGCGCCTCTCCCACTGCTCAGCCCGGCTCTGGTCACAGGGACGCCCGGTGTCAACCTTTGACTTTTCCCCTGTACTTCCACTTCGGCCTAGAGGCACTACCACCAGGTGTGCGGTGTATAAATACCAGAATAAGTCTCTAAAAAGCATCACCTTTTCAACACAGCTGTGGTGAGAACATTCACGGTAGTTTTTGGTTACTCACTTTAGCTGGGATTCCTCTCCGTGGATATCTTTGTAATTTTTTCTTGTACAAATATCTAAGCGGAAAAGGTTTTCCCAAAGCAGCTCGGATTCCTCGACTCTCCTGTCTGCCTCCGTTTCGTTTTTTTAAGTGTTGGGTTTAATATTTAGTCTAGTCTAACTATTTCTTTAGGCAGCACCGTCTTACTACCATCTTACATTAAAATGAGGAGGAGGGAATACTGTATCCGCTCACCGCGCACTGTGTTTGCGCACACAAGTGCGAAATGCATTGTGGGACATGGAGTTCTTTAAACGTTATCGCCATGCTACACAAAACTATAGTGAATTTCAAGTGCACAGGGCTCGAGTTGTGAGCTGAGCGTCATGTGTATTCAAAGATTTTCTTCTCTGTTTTCCTTACTAGTTCTAACTGTTGAATTCAAGGAGGCTGTTTTAAGAAGCTTTGTATACAAATTTTATTTGTTCTGGAGGCAAGTTCTTAAGGCGAAGTACATTCTCTCACTGACTCATCGTCTATACTGCTTTATCCTGTATACATGGTCGTGGGGGACTTAGAGCCTATCCCACTTTGAGGCGTGCCAACACACACACACACACACACACACACACACACACACACACACACACACAATGGACAGTTTGGAAACGCCAATTAGTCTAATCTATATGTATTTGGACTGTGGGAGGAAGCCAGAGTATCCAGAAGAAACCCAGAAAGTACAAGGAGAACATACAAACTCCATGCACACAGGCCCATGGGGATCAAACCCGCACACTGGAGGTGCAAGGTGATAGCACCTCATGTTACCACAAATTTGTATATTGCAATAAAAATGCAATACAAATTGAATACAAATTTTTCCATAGGAAATAATGTAAATGCAGATAATCCTTTCCAGCCACCCAAAAATATTACCAATCTTAGCAATGTCCGATACTATAATACCATTTTTGCATATAAAAACAAGAAAAACATTTAGAAAAGACATGCAAATGAAGTAACATATGAAATAAATAGACAGCGAACCTCATATAACCTTAATTTATGAGTCCTTTTGGCACCTGCTGCTTCTTTAGCAAAACTGAACGTGTCCTGCTTTTTTCTTCATACCGTCCTTGCTAACATTCTTGGGACCCTGGCACAAAATGCAAAAAAAAAAAAAAAAACTCCACACACAAAATAATTTGTAAAAATCGTAAACTTGCTTTTATTGGCTTTCCATTGACTGTTTTAAACGGCTCCCATATATGTGCAAATTTCTTGTAAAATTAAAAAAAAATTAATAAGGAAGGGGATTTGCATGCTGAGGTTCTGCTGTAATTTGCTTTGATTGTCATTTTGACCATATACAGCTGGTGCAGTGCATAGTGAAACTAAATAATGTTCCCACTGGACTATGAGGTTCCATAAAACAACACAGAGCTACACCAGACAATGCGTGACAAAATTATCACATAACAGAGGATGTATAAAAGTGAATGAGCGCAAATAGGGCTAAACAGTGCAATTACTATAACAAATGAACAGTGGACAGAGTAAAAGACAGAGCACGCTGACCAGTACACAAGTTATAGTTATCACAGGGAATGCTGTTGTGCTGTAATATCAGCACATCTGCATTGTGGTCGTATACACAACAGCATGACCTCGAGTGTGTTATTGCTTTTATACAACAGTTCCATAAGCACCATTTATTATCAACAGATTATGATGTTCCGACACATATCCTTCTACAACTGGTGGAGCTATCAACTGACAGTGTAATTAACAGGGGTGAAAGTAGTTTTAAATTACAATAGATGAGGAGAATAAACAATAGAAGTGGTGGACAGTTCTGTAAATCCTATAAGTTTTCTTTATAATTAACTTTAGAAAGTCAGCTCCATTAACATCTGGCTTGTGGGGGTCGAATCCCAAATAGTGTAAAATGGAAAGCTAGTGCACTAGACTGTACAATCCGCTTGTTTCACACACCAAGTAGTGCCCTTGATCAGGGTTAGGAAGCGATTTGAGGTACAGCCTTGGGTTGGAAGTTTAAGCTTTGTAGCTATAAATAAAAGAACACAGATGGCGTAGATGCGAATCAGAATTACTTATAAGCAATTATTGAGCAGCCAAAGTGTTTTTTCAAGATGACATATCAAATGTGTACTCTGTGACTGATGTGAGCTGTGATAGGCAGCTGCTCTCTCCTCAGTACTGGCCTACTGAACCACAGTTAATTGAAGGTTATTAGAACACTTGTGATGCGGAGCGATGCATATAGTTAAACGTCCCATTGCTGTTAATATCTATTATCACCACTAGAATGTCTCTTGTCCAATCAGATTGCTCTGTCAGACCTAATTGTTGTATAATGTGAATTCAAATGCAATTGCAATATAATAATAATAATAATAATAATAATAATATGATGATGATAATAATAATAGAAGAAGAAGATCAAATGCAGTGATTGTAAGCATAATAAGCAAAGATACAGGTCAGTGTATGAGTGACTTGTTGGTGTGGCATCTACTAAATTCCTCAAACCTTCTCCTCTGCAGTAGAGGTACGTTTTGGTCTTGCTTTCCTGGGATGGTCTTCATGAGAGCCAGTTTCATCATTCTTTCCTATTGCTATTCCAGAACAGCTGATTAAAAAAACAACTGACTGTTTTTGTTACTTAATTAGTTAATGCTATATGTCTTATTTCATAGTTTTGAAAAAATCCAATATAGTTCTAGAATGTGGAAAAGAAATCCAAACTTTTGTACAAATGTTGACTGGTACTGCACATATTTTATGCTACAAAAAAGTAAACAAGCATCAAAATGCAAAGCGATACCTACTGTACGATGCTGTACCTGAAAATAAACAAGAAAATATTATGAATAAAGACAGTATCATGGGATGGCAGCAAATGTGGGTACATTATGATTTTATTAAAAAGCAAAGTTTATTATGACTCCATCCACATGACGGTTGGTTTGGGCCAGGGTTGCGGGTTCACCCTGTCTGGGAGGATGGCATCTAGGGTCAGAGATGGGGTGATGGGGTGAGGAGAGAATAAAGAGAGACGTGCAGCAAGGAGGCCCATTCGCACACAGGTTTCTGTGTCTTTCCCCTGCAGGATCCCTGTCATCATCGCACCAGCAAGACTTAGAGAGAGGGAGAGAGAGAGAGATTGTAAAGGTTAATGTATATTAACAAAACAGTGAGGAAAAAGACGTAAGAAAAGGTGTACCTGTCTCCTGCTCCAGAGACATTGACTGTTTCCTCAGGACGTATTGACAATGCTGGGTAGTACACAGCACACAGTCTTCCTTTCTGCAGAAGAACATTCTGTTCAGTCCCAAACCTCACAGCAAACATCATGTCCAGCCACAACAGTGTGTAATACTTGTCCTAGCAGTGCCTTCTGGTACAGTTTGTTGGCAACTATTTCTCACTCACTCACATTCTATACTGCTTTATCCTGGATTCAGGGTCACGGGGGGCCTCGAGCCTATCCCAGGAGGGATAGCCTAATCTGAATGTCTTTGTACTATGGGAGGAAACCGGAGTACCCGGAGGAAACCCACCAAGCAAGGGGAGAACAACAAAGGCTCCATGTCTCCATGCAGAGACAGGAATCGAGCCTGGCCGGGAATCGAACCAGCACCCTGGAGGTGCAAGGCGACAGTACTAACCACTAATCCACTGTGCCGCCCAGAAGTATATCTATTGACATTAAATAGGCATTTTATCAGGACATAGCTGGACATTATTGGTGAACAGATCGGTTAAGTGTTTTCAGTCTAACTTGATATATAAGAGTTTGAAATGAAATGAAATATTAACTGATCAAAGGCAATATTTGGTATGACAATTCATGACTTAAAAAAAAAATTGATCAGTAGTCTTGAAGAAAGTTAGCTGGGATGTTTTAGTAAGCATCTGATAGCACTTTCACACTAGACACGACTGATTTGTACCCTGCCCAAAAAACCCTGGCCAGCATTCACATTATTTTTTTTCTCCGTGCTCGGGTAGACTTGCGTATTTTTAATCTCTGATACAGCAGGTGGCAGTATGCATCTAGTTGGTTTTTTGAGCCGCCATTAAACACAAATAGAAGAAGAGAAGGAGTAAGCCAATCTTTACGCAATGCCTAATATTATTGATATTTTGGAAGGAACATTCAAGAATAACTCTCTCTCGTGTCTTCTTGGATGAGGATGAGATTTCCGAGGAGACAGACGGCACTGACGATGTCACATCCGCTTCTGTTTCCAGTTACAATCGGCTTTCATGTCTGATTCGATCCGTGCTAGTAATTCATACGAGTTCTATGTGAGTATGCCGTACCGTTCTTGAGCAAATTTGGGCACGGTTCCTGGGCATGAAATGATTGTGTTCTCACTGATCAAAATGAACTGGAAACGGTCCTGGGGCGCAAATGTGAAAACACCATTAGAGAATTAACATTTACATTTAGGTTTTTGGCCGACGTTCTTATCCAGAGCGATTTCATTGGATAGATACTTACACTGAATCTGTCACAGTACCTCTGGACACTCTAGCTGTGACACTCACTTTTGTTTCTAGAGGCAAACCCCAACAGCCTTCATTTAAAAAAGTGAGGGTGACTAAGACTTTTGAAGTGTGGTGTCTCATATGTCATGCATCAAACACACCAGTGTACACCCATATGCACAGAAAATAGCCAGGACAAATATTGCTTCAACATAGTGGTAAGGACTAATAAACTGTTCAACACGTATACTGTAAAGATGTACTGTACAGCACAGACCAAAAGTTTGGACACACCTTCTCATTCAAAGAGTTTTCTTTATTGATTTCTTTATTGTGTTCTTTAACCCAAACACGTCTCTTCTGCTTGTTGTCTGTCCTTAGCAGTGGTTTCCTAGCAGATATTCTACCATGAAGGCCTGATTCACACAGTCTCCTCTTAACAGTTGTTCTAGAGACGTGTCTGCTGCTAGAACTCTGTGTGGCATTGACCTGCTCTCTGATCTGAGCTGCTGTTAACCTGCGATTTCTGAGGCTGGTGACTCGGATGAACTTATCCTCCGCAGCAGAGGTGACTCTTGGTCTTCCTTTCCTGGGGCGGTCCGCATGTGAGCCAGTTTCTTTGTAGCACTTGATGGTTTTTGTGACTGCACTTGGGGACACTTTCAACGTTTTCCCAATTTTTCGGACTGACTGACCTTAATTTCTTAAAGTAATGATGGCCACTCGTTTTTCTTCACTTAGCTGCTTTTTTCTTGCCATAATACAAATTCAACCTCTTTGAATGAGAAGG